>JACEII010001144.1:0-10544 GCA_014332785.1 Antheraea mylitta | reverse complement strand
TTTTTTTTTTTCTCGAACTGACTACGCTATTGACCTAGCAAGGTCTTTACAGCTTCACCGGACTACTTCCATCCTAGTAAATACTGCTATTCCTAGCATTAGTTTCCTTCTGACTAAAATAATCGTTAGTGAATCCTTTGTTATATACTTACACTACAGATATTTATTAACTTGTATTGAGATACGAAATATATTGTACTGATGAAAAATTGATGGTCTAAACAAAAACTTTTACAGCAGAAATGATTGTGCCAATGGTTGTCTACACTATAGGGGTATTACATTATATCTTTTGTGGATAATTTGTTTCATTTTGTCATCAGCAAGTGTGTAAATTGCTGCACAAGCCTTACAACTGACAATGGACTGCAGCGCCGCACCGTAACCTTGTTGGTCATAATTGTTCTTGCATTCTGTATTATGCTTACATTAGACACAGTGCTGTCACTTGACAGTATGAATAAAATAAGCCTGTTTTCTTTAAAATGAAAGAATATTTTAAGTATATCAAAATTTACTTTGTTTCTGTATATGCAAATTATTAATACGAACTCCAATTACCTTAATTATCATACAAATACTCAATATTTCATTCATCAATGTCATTTATTTTAAAAGCTATCAAAAGAAGTATTAATTTGATAAAAGAAAACTGAAATTATGAATTAACCAATATATTTAACTATATCACTGTCCATTAACACAATGAAAATAATTGACTAAAGCATTAACTCAATGGCCTCCACCGTCGTGGCCGTGACCGTGACCATCTCCACCAAGCATTTTGTCTATTCCCACAGTTATCACAGTAAGTCCAAGACCAATGGGAAAGCCTCGAAAGAAAAATTTTCGAGCTCTCTGCCAACGCGTGCCAAATCCAGGGTGATATCGCCAAGCCTCATTTCTGTAAAAAATAAATATCAATGCATAGCCATTATTATATAGTAATCAGGTTTCAAAATCTTATTGAAGCAGATACAGCATAGTTTTATAACAAACTATGCATTATTGTTCAATATTGTACAAATCTGTGTATAAAGATAAAATATCCAGTGTCATAATGTAAACTATTTCAATGAATAGCCTTCATAATTTTTATTTACAAATGAAATGATTGTCATTGTTGATTATCCTTAGTAATTGTAAGTTTCTTCAGTCTCCAACAAATAGCTACACATTTTAGTTTTGAATTTCTTATTCAATAGTTCTCGTGAAATGCCCCAGTTGACACCTTTACCATTAACTGCCATACATAAGTTCAAACATCATGCAATGAAGGTATTAATTTCTAGAGACTTATTATAGGAAGGATCAATATATACAGGTGAAGTCTGGAGATGTCACCCCTCTCTGCATTGGCCAAAAATGAATGTAATTATGTAAGTTTATAAAAATAAGTGTGATGAAAAGATAAACCGAATCGTTCCCTGCAGGTTCTTCTCTTTGAAGAGAATGTTTCCTGACCAGTGGTAGATTTGACATACATCAGCACATTTTCAAGCTACATAAAATAATTATGATTTTGATACAATTTTACTATGATAGACTTTCATTCCTGTAACTAACTGCAGATTAGATATTTAGTTACTTTAAAATTAATTAATAGTCCATTGAGGCAGGTTTTTATTGGCATACAAAAGGTTGAATCAGTGCCTAGTGCACTGCATTACATACACACTAGTACACTCAATTTTTCATGTCACTTCAGTCAATGCAATGCCAAATGAAAATCGATGTTCTCAAATGACAACATAGTCTACATCTGAATATAAATAAATGATAAATACCCAGAGTACTATCAGTAAAAAGGAAATAAATACCTGATCCAAGGATCCTTAAGACCCTTAACAGCGAGAGCTTTCTCGAGTTCCTCAAGTTGTGCGATACCCTTTATATCGGCAAACTTAGTGTATTGGGGTATCTTGTACGGAGGCCCGTGATGAGCATCTCCACCCATCTCTGCGCTAAGAAAATAAACTTCTAAAATGATTTAATATTATTACTTTCTCGAAAACAGCATCATGAAATATTTTATTATTATAATTTATTCTTGGGAAATGTATGATACGAGCAACGAAACTAACAATAACAACAACCTAACCCCTACTATAAATATTATTACATAACTTATTACTCAATTAGTACCTACTGCAAACTAATTACAGTAATAAAATTAACACTGCATTTAGATCATATATATAAAAATATTTTACTAAAACGCACTTTTTACTTCAAGCTGTAATAACAAACACTAAAACCAATAAATTTAGCACACAACCAGTATCGAATCAGTGTGACCAGATCACAGAATAATATTACTCCTAGCGGATTGTATTTTAAGACCATAGATAAGAATAGTATACTGGAGAATTTAAGACTACCTGTACTTTATATAAGGTACTCTGTGACCTGTACTACTGTAGTCCGGTCAATGATATTTATATTCGTAATATCATTGAGTCCGGTGAAGCTGTGAAGGCAAGTAAGGCCAATAGCGTAGTCAGTTCAAAAAAAACCTGTACGACTCCTATAATACTTATTATACTCTTTGTGTACAACCACAGACTACTCAGAAAATACTACGATACTAATTACTACGTATTGTACGACTTTTTTTTCTCGAACTGACTACGTTATTGGCCTTAATTTTTTGGCCTTTACAGCTTCACCGGACTAATAAGGCGAGCGCTTAAGGCACTCAGCCGATTTTATATTGACAACCAGCTCAAGGGTGCACGGCACACCTCGGCTTGGCTGTTGCCCGTTGCATGCAAAATCGCGACCTATCTTAGCTAACCTAGCTAACTATACATATATGTTTGAGTTGAAACGTATATGTGTACCAAGCATTTACGCCTCAACAACTCCTTCATATATTTTTTATCGAACAATTGAGAGTTTTTTCAGTTCGATAAGGGAAAAAAAGTAAACCCTTCCACCAAAATGAGTAGCGTGTAGGCGTGCACGTGTGTGGAGATGATCGTGTAGTGTTGTAGCAGTAATGTATTGGTGTGTCACCGTATCGCGCAAGCAACGCACTCAAGGACTCTCTACCGAGGGATCGAACCTAGGCTTGAGCTGCTGCCGTGGGAGGCCTAGTCGGGTGTGCCGGAGCGAAGTTAAGCCCCAGACCACGGTGGCGCGATCTGTGAGTACGCGGGCGTGGGCGTGAGCACGCTCAGGTTCGTAGTTTGCGGCGGATACCACTAACGGACTGGGCGTATTGTACGACTAATAGTATGTGTTTAGTGTTATAAGACAATACCAAACGACAGTGTTGCCGCTTAAGAAGTAAAAGTCACCAGACATCAAATAAAAAGTCTCTAGATTTTGAAAATACATAATTTAAAAATCCGCCAGAAGTCGCTAAATATGACATTAATTACAACAAATACAACATTGTGAATATTTCACTGTAATAAAACGAGTAAATAGCTTTAGTTGGATCAGTTATAACTCTTAACTTAAAAGGACTTGTAATTTAATAACTTATAATTCTTCTCCTAGTTTCTATCCTAGTCTATACTTTTAGTTATTTATTTTACTTTTGACCATAAGCTTTTTTTAAGGGATTTCTATTTCCACAAGTAGAATTTTATATCAATGACGACAACTGAACAAAGAAACTAAGAAAGACAGATTTGTTTTGCAAAAACCTAACAAAGTAACTGATTTTTAATTTCTCTTGGCGGTGGTAGTAGGTAAATAAAAGTGAAAGACAAAACGATATCTGTTGTACTAAAGAGATAAAGGCAACCCCAATCGATTAAATTTTGAGATCGAACGATATTCTGGTAGGGGAGTTCCAAAAAAAAATTACAGTTATAAGCAATAGCAATTCGTGTTTATACCTGTAATTATATTTAAATTAGTACCAAAATATTGATGTATTTTTGCCACGCCAACAATCAGGTTTACCCGCCCTTATCTATATCTTTTTCATATAAAAAAATCGTTAAAAATACTCAGAGTCCGCTAGATCTAGCGACAAAATTCCTAAAGCGGCAACAGTGCCAAACGGCAGACTTCAGTGTTGTCAGGTTATCAGCAACCTATAACGAGAATATAAAAAGCTGGCCTATTCCTCAAGAAGATCTTAGTTCGGTGAAGATGTTAGGACCTTGCTAGGTCAATAGCGTAGTCAGTTCGAAAAACAAAATCAAGAAGACCATTGATGAATTAGCAAGTTTCTAAAATATCACAAATATTGAATGATTTTCATTCAATTTGTGGGCAGGGTCACTTGAAACTACATTAAGAAGAAAAATACAGCCAAATTGAGAACCTCCTCCTTTTTTGAAGTTGGTTAAAAATAGCCTTAATGAATATATAAACATTTGAAATACATGTTCACAAAATGAGTTTAAACAGTTTAACAGAAAAATTTATAGATTGAATACAATTTTGTGTATTATATGTATACTTATATGTATACTCACATCTCAGTTATAGATTTAGTTTGATGTTGGACCTCGTCTCATGTGAACATTATTGGCAAAGAACAAGTAAATTATTTAGCCGGGCTCATTACTAAAACTTTTGATGCTCTTCTATAAAAGAATATTAAGAATCTTGTATTCCTTTCGTTCTTAGTAAACGAAAAAGCAATACGTAAAAAATGTATAAAAAAAAAAATTCTTCATCGGAAACACTTATAGTATAGAACCATTAACCCTAATATTCATGCACCGTAGTTTTGCAAAGACAAGTTTGTTGTTTATGCGAATTGATCATATAAGATTTAAAGAGCACCTTCATAGAACGAATGTAATAAAATCAGCATCTTACGCCCATTGCAGTAATAGTTTTGTCATAATCTTCAGAACACATTTTTTTAATGGTCATGATTTTCAACGTATTTACAAAGAGTATCCTACGCTCTTTGCAAAGAATTTGGACGAACCAATAATGTCATCGTTCTATAAAAGCATGCAGCTGACATACAACGTTACTGTGTGGACTACAATAACTACGTGAGAAACCAAAAGTGACACTCGAAAAGATCCCAATTTTCGAGGAATGGACCAAGCGGTTGTAGATTATTGTAATTAACTGCACAGCCACGCTGGGCAAAGGACAAAATATAACCACACAATTATTAACACTTATCCTAATTCATTGTTTTCATACTTATTTTGTTATTCGTTTTATTGTGCATTTTTAAAACATAAAAAAAAATTAAAAATTAAAATTGTTTTAAAATCAATTTTAAAAATAAAAATTAAAAAAAAAATTCAAAACTTTCAATGTTTTAATACAAAGAAACAAAATGTTGACTATAGCTAACTTCAGGGTGTCCGTTTTTCGTGACGGTGTGCGCGCGCATCGTAATAACTTCAGGGTGTCGGTTTTATTTGTTAACAAATAGTCATCGTGCTCCTGGTGGAATGAGTTTTTGCGACTTTTGATATCGACGGAGTGTCTAGGAACACGAATTATAAGAGTTGGCCACACTGTTTAAAATTATTGTCAGTTCCACAGAGTAGGGCTATTGATATTTTTAAAAATACCGATTTCCATTTTATCGATATTAATTAAAATATCAATATCGGACCTTTGGAAATGGACGATTGGAAAAAATCGATTTTTCGATATATTGACATATAACGGCTTTATTTAGAAAATGTAAATTAGCTTGACATTGATTTACAGTTTTAAATTCAGTATATTTGCACAATTTATACCATAAATGTTTAAAATATAACAGTACAGTTCTAAAAGCCACTTGCACAAACATTATTTAATCATATTGATAATCATCATCATTATTGTTTTATCTAAATATGATAATTATGTATGTACTAATATTTTTCAGTCCATCAGTTACCAAGTTTTTTAAGCAGTGGTAGTCTACTAGTTTCACTAGTGGAATAGCATATCGATGTCTGTAGATTTAAACTCTGGCGTGTAATAAAGAATTTTACAAAATTCGAGTACATTCAGCTGTTTCACTAGGTACTAAGATTACTATAACCAGCATGCTTCGAATTCCGGTACCTCGGTTCAGTGATCCAAAACGCGGCAGCGTAGACAATAACGGAAGGAATACGATAGATGCAGGATACACGAAATGACGAAAGTTGTTTAGGGTATCATGCGATAGGGCCCGGGAGGTAGATCCGCGAAGTTGCCCTGTTCGCCAAAGAAGAGCAGTGGGAGGGGCGAGGCGTAATGCCCGTCTGCTCCCAACACCATAGCAGAACCTGAGGAGATGTGTCGGGGGGCCCCATCTCCTCGTTGCACGGGTGAGGCTGACGAGTGGAGACTACTGGTCGTTTACCCAGTAGTCTCTCCACAGTAGGGCGAAGCCCGGCGTTCACTTGCCAGGCAGCCGCAGGGGCAGTTTTTCAGGTTTGAGAGTAAGCTCGACCCCTGGCTGCCCCTACAATGCGGCGGACGGTACACCGTGAGATTTTAGTCCGTGGGAGTCAAACATAACCCACTCTCTCCCCGGGAGGGTGACGTATCCAAAAAAGGTTTCCCCACGTTAATAATAATAAAAAATCGTGCAATCCACGAATGCCATTGAAAGTCATGGGGAAGGCGTATAAAACTATTATAAGACGCAGTCATACTGCATCCATCTGAGTATAGGGTAGCTATTATTCTATCTGAGGCTAAAAAATGATGATGAATAAAAAAATATCGACCGCCAATATCCAAATGTTAATAGCGAAATATCGATATATCGACCAAAAAATATTACTTAAAGATATCGATATTTTTATTTAAAAAAACCGATATATCGATATTTTATCAACATCCCTACCACAGAGTCAGTTCAAGTTCGATGCTCGGTAACTGTATAGTGCTGTGTATTGTTGAAACACTTAATTCCTTTTGTGTTATTTATAGCAATTTAATTATGTATTAAAGTTGCTAAAACTATAAGATTAGACAAAGGCCTTATATTTTGGAGAAAAGTTTTTGTGATTATAGCTGTTTTTCATGTTGGATCTTATTGAGACAATAAAATAACGCTCAACGAATTGTAATATAAACAAAAATTGATATTACGCTGGGTTTCCTTACGGTAATGTAGGAGTCTGTGTTGTTGCAAAGTTGGAGATGAGAACCTAATCAAATATCGGTATGTTGCCGGCGTGGATAACGCCAGCGCTGGCGTTGTGTGCGGCGTCCTTAGTGGTGCGGGCGTCTGGGATTGATACAGGGACTCCGACCACGATGCCCATAAGTTTAGGTACAAACTAGTTACTCTAGTTATTGCATGTATTTATTTTATTGGATATCTAATTACATATTCCCAGTTTGAGCATTTATTATTAACCAAGTAAATACTAATAAAAGCTTTACAATAACTTTAATATTATAAATATAAATAGGTGCGTATAAAAAGTTGCGATTAGTGCTAATAAATCGCGACTGTCAGCCTCGTCTCCAACATCTCAGACAAAACGCTATTGTTTTTTTTTTTAGAATGATTACACCAAATAATTTGAACTGGGGAAAGCAAAAAATCTGAGAATTTTGGACAATAATTGCTTTGAATAATTATGTATCAGAATTTTTTTTGGATATTATAAGTTTACTTTAAGGCATGACATGTAAGTTCTGAAGAAGAATAAACTAATCTATACATATAATAAAAATGAAGTTTCTGTATGTAATATCAAACTAAATTTTTTTACTGACTGGGTATGAAAGTATACACGCTACTGATATCAAAAATGCAATTTTTAAATTTTTTGTCTGTTTGTTCTTGCTAATCTCCGAAACTACTGGACTGTTTTGGATAGGAATGTTACTGGCAGATAACTGAAATTACAGCGGTTTACTTAGGCTACTCTATATTAGACTAAGTATTAACAGTGGTTTTGTCCATAATGCTATCTCTAAAATGGTTGAACCCATTTTCATGGAACTTCCACCAACAAATAGCAGACATTATAACAAGTAATTTAGTCTCTTTTAATTAGGACTAGCTGTGAATTGTGTTATGCCCATAGTGCTATATTCAAAACAGTTAGACTGATCTTCAAGAACTTTCATTGGCAGATAGCTGCCCTTTTAAAAAGTAATTTAGACAATTTTAGTTTATATTAGCTGTTAACTGTGACTTTGCTGACAGTACTTTCTACAAATGGTTAGACCGATTTTCGGGGGACTTGGTAGGCAGCAAACATTATAAAGAGTAATTGAGGTTATTCTATTTTAGACTAACTGTTACCAGCGACTTTGTCTGTACGAAATTCAGCAAGATTTCAACTCATTCTTTATTTTTAATTAGCCAAAAGTTGAAAAATTTACGTTATAATTATTAGTAGATTTGAAGATAGAAAGATCTTCGTAATAAGATCTTAGACCATAAACATATTATGTAAAGGGTTTCATTATAAATTTTCTTGCGGAACAGACAAGGGTTTATATTATGTATAGTCACAATATCTTAATTGTAATGGCAATGTATGTTAAATGTTATGTAAATTTTATAATAATATTGGAAGTTATTGTTTCATTAGTTCCTTACACAGTATAAGTAAGCACTAAGGTAGTTATATGGTGCATTAAAATTCCAAATATGTTGCTGATGATAAATTTCATTAGGCATGCTGTTAGTATTTAAGTATATAATTGTTGTATACATTACATGCTACTGTAAGGCGCAAGTGTGTCATACTTACAATTGTTTTTAAAGAGCATTTCTATAACTGTACATAGTCTCACAATTTTTAACTCTTTAATACAATTTTAAAAAAGTGTGTGTATCTGCGGCTTACAACTAGTTTAATAAATAAAACAATAACACTGTAATCAAACACTAGTCTGTGATTTTCTGAGCTTGTAACAATACTATAACAGATGATATTAAATATACGTAATATTGAGCCAATGAATTGATGAAAGAAATGGTCTACTACAACAAAATATGTATCTATGTTATGGTGCCAGAATAAGCTCAAGCTGCCAGCTGAATCTATTATAGGAAAATACAATATGGGATTCTTCAAGACGGAAGTGAACAGATTTTTAAAGGGTATGGAAACTTATATGTGAAACCTTCAGAGTTGCAAGAGTTTATACATTGTGGTGATCATGTACTACCAGGTGGTCCTCATGCTTATTTGCTGCCATCATGGTATAAAAAACTTCAACATGATTTTACTGAGTTACTTTAATGAATTTTAATGTCTGTTTGTTTATGTTCTCTAGGTATCCTTACGAAAGCTTAGTGATGGCAACAAATCCTATTAAATTAGATTGTCCTGTTAGTGATGATAATCTAACCCAAACTACTTTTTCTTTTAAATTTTTATCAATTAACCAGTTAACTACTTAGGAGGTAATATTTTTCATAATAGCTGTGTTATTCTGAGCAAGTACATCACTGGGAGCCTACTTTTTAATACTAAATTCAGTAATCTCATTGGATAATGTATTTTCTTCTGAGTCTTTTGTTACAGGGGGAATTGGTTTGTTGTCTCTAGTTTGTTTGAGTGGTTAAATTAATTTCAGTATATTAATAATATTTACATTTTCACAAATATGAATTTCTGTAATATTGACATATTAGGCCATACTGTGTCAGGGTTTTGTTGTTCTTATGTATTAGTAACTTGTTATATATAATTTTGTTGTTTCCTTCAGTTAACAACTACATATTATTTGTATCCCTAACTTATAATTCTTTTGTTTTGGCCTTAGTTGGCTGCTTCTGTAATTTATACTGATCTGCATGTATATATGCTTAAATATATGAGAGTATAGGGTTATCAGTTTCTCTCATCTCAGGGTAAAGGTCATATAATCTGCCTTCGAGATGCCAGTTCATGTTCAGCACATTTTGAGGTAGCAATTAGAGAGATTTGCAATACCTTTGGCCAGAGTTGTATGTTGAATGTAATATTAAATAGGGTGGCAAAACAGACACTAGCCATTTTAAACAGTATTTAATTATTTTTTTTGTAATTTCGATGAAAAATATAGAAGCTACTATTGTTTGAGGATTTAATAAGTTTCCAAGTGATTGACACTTTTGTAGTGTTTATTGACATTTTTGTATAGAACACTTTATTCAGCATTAATAATATAGTGTTTCCAATAGAATTCCCTAGAATGAAAAATTTTATTAGCTGTTGAACAGATGTATTAGGTTCATATTGTTATATTCTAGCCAATTGTTGTAACTATTTCTTATGTATATATCCTATTATTAGACTTTAATAAATTTCCAAAAATAAATCATACATAGAGTAGGTACTGTAAGAAATTCTAATTTTGTCTCTATAGTATTTTATTTATTTATCAGAAAACAATTGATAATAGGAATATAATATGAATAAATATAATGTGCATTACATTTGTTAAAATTATTTATGTAACTAATTAAAGTTAATAACAGCAGTAATATAAATATGCAATACATTACAGAAAATAATAATATATGATATAGTAATACAGAAGATATAATTAAGAAAAGATAAAAATCGAGAAAGATAAAGGAATAAGAAAACACAATGTCCAAATGAGACAACTTAAAAAAAAAAATATTTTATCCTCATGGAATCTAGTTTGGTGGCAATTTC
>JACEII010001143.1:18556-30100 GCA_014332785.1 Antheraea mylitta | reverse complement strand
AGAGCTCGAGGGTTGCTACGGATGTCCTTCTTGTATTTGCGTTTGAATTCCTCAGCGAGATGATTCACTACACGATTGTCAAAATCTTCACCTCCGAGATGTGTGTCTCCGGCAGTAGCTCTGACTTCAAACAGGGATCCTTCATCTATAGTTAGTATTGAAACGTCGAATGTGCCACCCCCGAGATCGAATATTAATACGTTGCGTTCGCCTTTTAGGTTTTTGTCGAGCCCGTAAGCAAGTGCAGCCGCGGTGGGCTCGTTTATAATTCTCAGCACATTGAGTCCTGCGATGGCTCCGGCGTCCTTAGTTGCTTGTCGCTGAGAGTCGTTGAAATAAGCTGGCACTGTTATAACTGCATCTCGCACGGTAGTCCCGAGATACGCCTCGGATGTTTCCTTCATTTTTGTCAAAACCATACTGCTGATTTCTTCTGGTGCAAACTTTTTAATTTCACCCTTGAACTCGACTTGAATCTTCGGTTTGCTGCGGTCATTGATCACTTTGAACGGCCAGTGCTGCATGTCTTGTTGAATCTTGGGATCGTCATATTTACGGCCGATGAGTCGCTTGGCGTCGAACACAGTGTTGTTGGGATTGAGTGCTACCTGGTTTTTGGCAGCATCGCCGATGAGACGTTCTGTATCCGTAAACGCTACGTAAGAAGGTGTAGTTCTGTTGCCTTGGTCGTTCGCGATGATGTCGACGTTACCGTGTTGCCAAACTCCAACACAAGAGTAAGTCGTTCCAAGATCAATTCCTATAGCTGGCATTTTGTTTTAATTAATATCCACACTTTGATAAAATATGAAGTAGAGTATTATTCGGTTAAAATTCTTTATACTTCGTACACGAATCGTTTGGTGTATTCACCGTAATTCAACTTCTTTCACTCGTTTGCGTTTTCAAATAATGATTGAATTACCGCGCCCGCAGTCGCCTTATATTTGTTTTCTGTGTAGGAAAGAATAGACAGGAATATTCTAGAAAATATTGTCCAATCATACTCGTTTGTTCAACGAATATTCTAGATGAATCGAGCGACCTACTGATATTCACCAATCAGAACGTGGCTGCCATAGAACATTCTGGAGTCTATAAAAATTTGACCAATAAACGTAAAGGTTATCGAAAATAAAGACAGCAAGCTCAATGTAAAGCGAGAGAGATAATCAGAGTTAGGGTTGCTAGGTCATGAATTTTACTAAGGCTTAAATATTCGACGATTTTAGATACTTGTTGTGTGGATGTGGATAATTATGTTATGTGATAACAATGTTATGAGAAATATATTTCTTTTCTTATAAATGCGTATTAGATTCTAGATAATTTATGTTTACAATTTCATTGCGATGTTGAAAGGATTATGACTTATAGTATAAAATTAGTATCATTAAACACACAAGCTTACAATGTAAAGAATGTTTCTTTTCATTACACGTTACTAATATTTCCTAAGAAATATTAAATCGAATTAATTATGTTATGAAATGTGACTTACTACCATCATAATATTGGAACATGCTAAATTTACAATGTATGAATACTTGCTAAATTGGTTATGTAGTGCAGGTTAGCACTCATTTATCGCAATGTAGCAATGCTAAATTCAGTCTTCTTTGTAAAACTTAGATGTGTTTATAAGGTCTCGGTGCAAGTAGTTTACTGATATAATGATAGTTGGAATGAATTGTGTAACAATTTCAAGATATTCGATATTAAATAATACCTTATTTACATTATATATCGATATATCCTTTGATATATGTAGATAAACCAAATGTATAAATTGAATAATTAACTGTATGTCCTTTATAAAAAAATTTAATTAATCTTATATCGGAAGATGCTTTAACTAATATAGCGTAGGTACAGAAAATTTAAATTGGATCTGGCAGCACTTATTTCACCATTCGATGTGTGTGTTTAGAAGTGTGAATGTAGGAGGGTAAGTTATTGAACGAAGCGATTAATATAGTTTTTTTTTTCTTTCAGAGTGACTACGCTATTAACCCAGCAAGGTCTTAACAGCTTCACCGGACTACTAAGGCGAGCGCTTAAGGCACTTAGCCGATTTTATTTTGGCAACCAGCTCAAGGGTGCAAGGCACACCTCGGCTTGGCTGTTGCCTGTTGCATGCAAAATCGCGACCTATCTTAGCTAACCTAGCTAACTATTCATATATGTATGAGTTGTTGAAACGTATATGTATACCAAGCATACACGCCTCAACAACTCCTCCATATATATATTATCAGAAAATTGAGAGTTTTTCAGTTCGATAAGGGAAAAAAAAGTAAACCCTTCCACTTTCATGTGTAAGCGTGTAGCGTGCACGTGTGTGGGGGTGATCGTGTAGTGTTGTAGCGGTGATGTATATTTGTGTGTCACCGTATCGCGCAAGCAACGCACTCAAGGGCTCCCTACCGAGGCATCGAACCTAGGCTTGAGCCGCTGCCGTGGGAGGCCTAATCGGGTGTGCGGGAACGAAATTAACCCCCAGACCACGGCGGCGTGATCTGTGATTACGCGGGCGTGGGCGTGAACACGCGGGCGTGGGCGTGAACACGCTCTGTTTCGAGAGACAGGCTGGTACTGATCGTTCGCTGACGTGATGTAATCAGGAGGGCCGGTAAAAATGTGTCGCGGACGTCTTTTATAACGCGCAGCGTTAGGTACGGGTTTATAGTTTGCGGCGGATACCTCTAACGGACTGGTATGATTCGCGGCTTTTTCAAAATAACTAATCGTAGGTGATTTTACATACGCCCAGATAGAAGGGATCTCTAGGTCTCTATGGCAGATTAATATAGGGCTGTTCTAGTATGTTCGGTAACGGTTTCGATTAATGTAGGGAAAAATTGCCCAGGGTTTTAAGCAAATATTTTTGTGATATAGCAGTATATAGGTAGAACACCTATATATTAATTCATAGCATTCTTAGGAAGACGATTTTTCGTGTTCCGGCAAGTGTTCTCGAATATTAAAACAAAAAAACAGTGTGATATAAGAGCCGAGTTGGCGACTCGTATGCTATGTATTTATGCTTCGATCAGTTGTTATTGTTGATCGAAGGGTTTATGTATCTATTTGATAGGTCTAGTTATAACTAGACAAAAATACCAACACTACTTATAATTTTGTTTAGTTTTCGAGACATTAACAAGATTGATTAAAGTTCATAGAAACAAAAAATAATATTTTATCTCCTTTCAATTTTTATTATTGTAAAATGTCACATGCTCTAATATAGATGATCAGCAAAACAACCAACAAATACATAAATAATTGACGAATAAAGCACTGACAAGGAGCAAAACACTCTTTAGACATCTACAACAATTTTTATGACGAAAATCGAAAAAGTACAGACCCGTTACGTTTACATTCTTTACATTTAGATCAATCAGTTATGTCAATCATATTGTTTTCTTTTTTACATATTTTGCTATTACTCGAAAACCAATTAAATTAGAAATGTGAAACTTTCAAGAGTCTTATTATTTTATAAGAATTTGCCGCGGCGTCACACGCGTTTTTAAATTTTATTAAAGAAATATAAAATTGTGAGAACATATACAATGATAGATATATTCTTTCAAATACAGTTGTAATTACGACACGCATACCGCCTACAATAACATATAACGTGTCATCTATACTATCTATATCTATACTAATATTATAAAGAAGTAAAGTTTGTGAGCTTGTGACTTTGTAGGGAGTAATCTTCGGAACTACCGGTCCGATTTGAAAAATTCTTTCAATGTTATATAGCTACTTTGTGGAGGATGGTTATAGGCGATATATATTACGCTGAGCCCAATAGAAGCAGAGCACTAATGAATAATGTTTCAATATCGATTTTTTTTCCTCTTGAGAGCTTCCGCTGCGCGTTAGCATTAACCTAAATTCCACGCGAACAAAGTTGCAGGCAAGAGGCTGATTAGATATATAAATACTACCACTGTGTCAAATGAGGTTTATCATTAGCAACATATTCGGAACTTCAACCCACCATATAACTACCTCAGTGCTCTCACTTACACTGTATAAGGAACTAATGAAACATAATATTATAAAGATGCCCTTATTACCTATATAATTAAGATTTTGTGACTACACAAAAAATAATCTCTAGTCTGTTCCGTGTAACTAGTCTTTGATTCGCTTCTGCGGGTCGCATTTCGGGATCAGCCTGTGCATATCCAGCTTTTTCCAGGCCGACATGATAGTGTCGACCGGCGATGGATAGTGTGTCAATCGTAATCATAATGTTGATTTGTAAACAATTAGGTGATAAGTTTTTCTCTAATTAAAAATACAGAATGAGTGTAAGTCTTGAAATCTTGCGAAATTTCATGCAACTATCTCCCAGTGAAAGTCCCATGAAAATCGGTCCAACTGTTTTGCATATGGCCTGCAAACGAAGCCGCGATTAACAGACAGACAGACCGACAACATATTATAGTTGCAATTTTGTTATCACTAGCGTGTATATTTTTATATCCAATTAGTTAAAAAGAATATTTTAATATTACATACATACACTTCATTTTATTATATGCATAGAAATAGTGCCTACATTACTTTATAGTCCGTAAACAAATGCAGCTCAAAATTAAAAACTTAAACACGCGAGTCTAAATTTGAATGTGGAATTTCATATGAAACACCAAATATTTGAAATTTTTATTTTGGCGGGATCGCAATCTGTCATGTAGGTAGTAGTTTTTATATTATATTTATAATTTTGTGCTATTAGATTCTGTATTTTGTAATATTGGTAGCATTTTAATATACATAGTTCAGTTATTGTGCACAGATACAACCAGATTAGGCCCCCCTCGGCAGCGGCTCAAGCCTAGGTCCGTCCCCCGGCGTGGAGTCATTGAGTGCGCTGCTCGCGCGATACAGTGACACAAAATCTTACATCACTGCAACAACAGTACACATATCACCCCCGCGCACGTGCACGCATACACGCTTACACATGAAAGTGGAAGGGTTTTGTTTCTTTCCCTTATCGAACTGAAATAGTTTGGAAAATTATCCGATACGAAATATATATAAGAGTTGTTGAGGTTGGTACACATATATGCTCCAAGAATTCATATATGTATGAATAGTTAGCTTAGGTCACCACAGATGGATCGCGAATTGCACGTATCAGGCAACAGCTCAAGTCGAGGTGTGCCATGCACCGTTGGGCTAGTTGCCCAAAAAGAATCGGCTGAGTGTCGCAAACACTCGCCTTAGTAGTCCGGTGAAGCTGTTAAGACCTTGTTGGGCCAATAGCGTAGTCCTATGTAACCTGTTTATACTTTTTTAATTTTTGTATAAAAAGATGTTACATTTCAATCTCTTTTAGAAATATCCGTCTGTCTGCTGTTTGTTTGGACAAGCATCACTACTAAAGTACTTCATTCATGATTAAACCTTTTCAATAAAATCATAAAGCATATCTTCCAGAAACATTTAGTCTTTGTTTTATTAAAATCGTTTCTGTCTATCAAAAGTTATTATAATTGTAATGACGACACGACTTAAATACGAAAGAATAGTATATAAGTAAATTGACCCTTATTAAAGTTATGAACTAGAATTAAAAAATTATGTAAAAAACTTACATAAGGGTCCACACGAGCAAAGTCGCGGGCATAGCTAGTTAAAAATTGGTTGTTAGCGACACTTTTTTGTTCAATATAGTATTAGTAATACTTGGTGAATTCAATATTTTAGTAATGTTGGGCATTAATATACATAATTCAACATTACAACATTACAGTACGTAATTTCAGTGAATATCTTCTTACGTAGCATCTATGGCTTAGGTGAAGTGTAAATATTAAAAATCCAAAAACAAAACTCCATATTATTACATCGCAACCATGCGTAGCCGGGGTCCGTCGCTAATAAAATCAAAAAGTGTTTTTTTTTGTTTTAACCCGAGTTTTATGACAACAAATATACAGTTACATATATGTAATTACTAAATAAATAAGACTATAAAAGTAAGTAGTAATTGTAGAAATTATAGAAGAAAAAATATTATGGGACTGTAAATTAACGTTACTTTGGTATATTTAATCTTCTTAGTATACCTATAATATGGGATTTATTATATCATAATTTATCATTTCATAGTATAAAAAATTAGTCTTATGCTACGTTTGTTTGTCTGTCTCTCTGTTCGCGATAAATACATAAAGTAGGTACTGAACCGATTTTCCATGCCGTGATGAAAACCTTTGATTATAGAAATTGACAAAAGAACCCTAAAAAAGTTCAAACTTTAAAAAGTCAATGAAGAATGGTTTAATGTCGATCACTGAGCGTCCACTAGTTATTATTAATTTTTGTATTGTCGCAAGCTTAGCCGCGAGAAAAGGCTATATAATAAAACGCATTATTAGCTGATGTGGATACATTATATAATATTAAATTAAGGTTATTATTTCGACGATATGAGAGGTAACTCAATTTGAGTCGAAATAACTTCTATTAAGTTTAAAGTGGCAAAGTTTTGAATTTAAAAAGTAAATGTATTGAAATCGAGATGCTTCATTGGTAACACAACTGAAATATCGATTGGATGTTCCAAGGTCCTCAGTACATTTATTAACAGTTATAAAACTACGTAAATCTACTAGTTCTATTATAACTAATAATATTTATCATCGTCAGACTGTGAAACATCGTGAGATAATTTGAACGCCTCAAGAAATGTTGTTAACAATATCTTTCTCAATGCAGTGAAACGAAAACATTCCTAGGCGTTTGAAATAGCCCACAAGTCTGGGATTTTGTAAATTGTAGGGTAATATGAAACTCAAGTTATACTTCAGTTAGAAGCTTTTACCGAAGAATGCTATAATAACAAGCTATTCTGTGTATGGTGGCTACATAAATACATTTTATAAGATGTTTTTATTTTAAACTTCAGATCATAAAGAAAGGTGTATAAAATTTTATATTTTGTTTGGGTTTATTGAAATTAACCTGGATACTAGCTTTGGGACAGATTGGTCCCAGCGCGCTTTTTTAAAAAAATTTAAATTTCCCGTCATCGGCAAAGACATTTAGTACATGTACCATATGAGTCTATAAATCTATGGTCACAATAATATATTTAATTATATTCAGATTATATATCGTTTTTATTATCATGTATTTGATATTATTTTCATAAAAATTATATCTAATTTAAAATATATTTTGTTTTTTATTTCTTATGATCGATAAAATATTGTATATTTTCTTGAAATAAGGAGAAAGAATAATAGTAAAGTTAATTGGCTGAAAACTATTGTTATCATATTCATTTGTCTAAATTATTCAATATTTAATTTGATATATTCATATTGTAGTAGTTTAATGTATATTTAGTTCAGTATTTAATGTAAAATATTTTTTCTAACCTAAAAGTATAAATACAATAGCTAAGTTGGACATTTCGTGGTTTAGTACAAAAAATAGTTCTTAAAAATTAAATAATAATGTAATAATACATTTTGCATAATAATTGGAATTTCACATTACATCATTTATAATTATTCAAATCTTGTAATAAATCCAGTATTTTTTTAAACCTTATACTACCAAACTGTTTGCTAACCTTTGCATCATAAGGTCTATTTTCGTTTGTATGGCGCTTAAATCTTTATGGTTTTTCACTAATACAGGTGTTAAATAAAAAAAAAACAAACAAGATTTATAACAAAACAAATTCAATTTATTATGTTTTTGCAGCAAACATAATCTTATGATCATTATTGGAATAATATTTTACAACAAGACATACTTAAGACTAAAATAAATATTTACAAACTATTTTACATTTAAGACTAGACATTACGTTAATATATACAGAGATCCTTCATTGGAAACCTATACAATAATAATTGTTACTATTACAATTACAATTAATATTTTGTATACAATAATTATTGTCAGTTCAATCTACTTCTTCCACTGTAGGACCAGAGTTGTTAGGTCGACGTTGTTGTTGGCATCCACCTGTTGGTGTTGTTCCAGCACCGTGCATTTTACTCATTACGGGAGAACATATCCTCTGCAGCTCTTTCAACTTGTATTCATATTCATCTTTTTCAGCAAGTATGTTGTTATCAAGCCACTTCAACGCGTCTTCGCATTCACGTCGAGCGGTGTCTTTATCTTGTTCGCTGAGCTTATCGCCAGCCTCGTCCAGCGCTTGTTTCACGTTGAACACATAGGACTCGAGGTTATTCCTCGCAGCGACGCGTTCCCGTTGTCGATCGTCCTCCTCTTTATATCGCTCCGCTTCGGCTAACATACGATCTATCTCAGTTTGCGACAGACGCCCTTTGTCATTCTTAATGACGATGTTTTTGCTGCGGCCTGTACTGTTCTCCTTAGCGGACACGTTCAAGATTCCATTGGCATCCAAATCGAATGTAACATCGATCTTTGGCACGCCTCGTGGCGCCGGAGGGATGCCTGTGAGATCGAAGCGACCAAGCAGATTGTTGTCTTTCGTCATAGCTCTCTCGCCCTCGTACACTTGAATAGTGACAGCAGGTTGGTTGTCAGAATACGTTGTAAACGTTTGAGACTGTTTGCAGGGAATCTTAGCATTGCGCTCGATGATTTTCGTCATCACACCACCGGCAGTTTCAATACCGAGTGACAGGGGTGCTACATCGACCAGGAGAACGTCTTGGATCTTGCTATGTTGTTCTCCGCTCAGGATAGCTGCTTGTACGGCGGCACCGTAAGCGACTGCCTCGTCCGGATTGATAGACAAGTTTAATTGTTTACCGCAGAAGAAGCTTTGCAGCATGCTTTGGATTTTAGGTATACGTGTAGAGCCACCGACGAGAACGACGTCGTGAATAGAGCTCTTGTCCAGTTTTGCATCTTTCAGCGCTTTTTCAACAGGTTCTAACGTACCACGGAATAGGTCTGCATTGAGTTCCTCAAACCGGGCACGTGATAATCTCGTGTAAAAGTCAATACCTTCGCAAAGTGCGTCTATTTCGATAGTAGCCTCTGTGCTGGAGGATAACGTCCGTTTAGCACGTTCGGCGGCGGTACGGAGTCGGCGAAGAGCTCGAGGGTTGCTACGGATGTCCTTCTTGTATTTGCGTTTGAACTCCTCAGCGAGAAGATTCACGACTCGATTGTCAAAATCTTCACCTCCGAGATGTGTGTCTCCGGCAGTAGCTCTGACTTCAAACAGGGATCCTTCATCTATAGTTAGTATTGAAACGTCGAATGTGCCACCTCCGAGATCGAATATTAATACGTTGCGTTCGCCTTTTAGGTTTTTGTCGAGCCCGTAAGCAAGTGCAGCCGCGGTGGGCTCGTTTATAATTCGCAGCACATTGAGTCCTGCGATGGCTCCGGCATCCTTAGTTGCTTGTCGCTGTGAATCGTTGAAATAAGCTGGTACTGTTATAACTGCATCTCGAACGGTGGTCCCGAGATACGCCTCGGCTGTTTCCTTCATTTTTGTCAAAACCATACTGCTGATTTCTTCTGGTGCAAACTTTTTAATTTCACCCTTGAACTCGACTTGAATCTTCGGTTTGCTGCGGTCATTGATCACTTTGAACGGCCAGTGCTGCATGTCTTGTTGAATCTTGGGATCGTCATATTTACGGCCGATGAGTCGCTTTGCGTCGAATACAGTGTTGTTGGGGTTGAGTGCTACCTGGTTTTTGGCAGCATCGCCGATGAGACGTTCTGTATCCGTAAACGCTACGTAAGATGGTGTAGTTCTGTTGCCTTGGTCGTTCGCGATGATCTCGACGTTACCGTGTTGCCAAACTCCAACACAAGAGTAAGTCGTTCCAAGATCAATTCCTATAGCTGGCATTTTGTTTTAATTGTTTTCCACACTTTGATGAAATATTAAACACGCGAAATATTCGGTATAAATGAAGACTTCGTAATTGCTTGGTGTTTCCACCGTAAATCCTCTTGTTATCGCTTGAATGTGTTTTTCAAATCTGAATGTGTTGGCGCTCTTTCTTCTTGTTTATATACGGTACGACGTCTGGCCAATAATAGCGCAGAAAATTCTAGAATGAACGAGATTATCCAATGAGGTACAATCTGGAACAGAACATTCTGGTACTTTACAGATTTCTAACCAATCAGCACGTAACTACTGTAGTGTTTGTGTAAACAAGGTGAAGCAAAATTTTGTATTGCCAGCTGATATAAAAATTCGAAATATCACAATTATTTATTCTCTTGATTTGAGATTTCTTAACAAACATTTGTCACATCTATCTCAAGAGTATCTTTTTGTGTTTGAATTTAAAGCATTTTGATTTTATCATTTCACCATATTCACGTAACATTTCTTTTGAATCTATTAATATTTCTTTTAATTAATAGTTAGCTCTTCAATATTATAATTTCGTTTATTTGAACAAAAAATGCATCTAACAGACTATTTGACTACTAATAAGTCATTAGTGTGTTTTAATATAATGTATTTATTTATCAAATGCTTAATCGTATTTAAGTGCAGTACTAGATTTTAGTAATATAATATTAAATTGAATACAAATTCGAATTACGTTTATGTAAGATATTGTATTATGGTGTATGCGTACTGTCTGATTATTCAATATATCTTAAAAGAAATAGTACTAAACGTAATAATTTTGATTAGAATAACATATTAAGATATTAGAACTTTTAACCCCTTTTGCTTTAAGAAAAAACATACTTTTTAACGAATGCGAAACAGGATTTTTCTAAGAACAGAAATTATTAATAAATTTCTTGTTCACTTATGTGGCTGGTGTTACCGCAATCAAATTACCTACATTATTATTTACAGAGAGACAATATGAAACGCTAAGTACTTTTACGTAGAACGGTTCCATTTTTATTGATATGAAAGTAGGTTATTTGTATAGTTTGGAAATGTATTTCATTTATAGTCTTTTTCCTGTTTGTCTATAACATTTTCTTCGACTGGTATACGACTTGTGTATATCTATACATATGTAATCTGATTCAAGAACTGAGAGGATTATTATTATAATTTAACATTTTCGTATGGTTTTAGGAATACAAATTTACTTTGTTGGTATCCCTAATCAATACTGGCTTTTCTAGAAAAGCAGGACGTTTCACTCGCTCTTACTATTATTAATATTTTTATCTCTTTCACTAAAACTTACTGCGCAATAGATGTTTCTAGAATATTTATTACTATCTCTTTCTTACCCGTATTGCTGTTTCAGTTTATCTTATTATAGAACATTCTAGAATGGCTATCCTACTAAGTAAAAAATTAGTTCAGATTGTTTAAGTTATATTTGTTAGGAGAGTATTAAAATTGGCTGTATAATAAATGCGGTTAGCGAGCTGTAAATCAATACCGCAGGTTATAAAAACTGCTGCGCCTGGGTTTTGGTCGAGATACCTTTTGTAAGTCTAGTGGTGAGGTTCTGTATTAGAATGTATTTATTGAATAGAAATTATTTAGTAGATAAAATAGGATTTAGTCTAAAATATAGGCTACATTGGAAGTAAAAA
>JACEII010001142.1:139-10558 GCA_014332785.1 Antheraea mylitta | reverse complement strand
AAAATATATATTTGCCAAAATAAACATTATCTATAATATTGACAGATAATATATATATTATCTTTCTAACGTTGAAAAAAGTTCAAAATCGGATTGGTTGTACTAGGGATTCCTTGAATAAAAATATGAACTATGGCTTGAAATGTTTACATAACCTGTCTGTTATATATAGTACAAAGAAAATTAACCAAAATCCATCAAGAATTTCATTGAATACAAATATTTGTCCTTCGTCCATTATCCTAAAGAACCCCTTGCCTTTTATGGGACAGTATCCTAGATGCAATCTTGTAATATTAGTTATCCTTGTGTCAAGTTTCGTCAAAATTGGTTTAGTACTTTTAGAATGATACGTGTTTAGAGGGACAGATAGACAGACAGACAAAAATTGTACAAATATTCTTTTTAGATTCTATACCGATAACAAATAATTACAACATAATAAATATAACAAAGTCATCCCAATTAAAATAAAAAATATTTAATGTATATATTTGGGCTTGTTACAGTTTTAGTATAGATTTTATATATAAATGTATAATAGAGGTCTGCTGTCGTGTGCGCATCACGCGAAACCTATAGAGATCGATATTTTTTAAGACATTTTAAACACTGGATATTTATCTAAAAACATATTAAGATATGTTTAGGTTTTAAGAAAGTACGATTTTTAAAAGCATTTCAGCAATGTGTGAAGTGGTGTAAGTGGTGTGATGCGTATGCGCAGGAGAAGTAAATGAATAACATTGTTTACAAAGAAATTTTGTAATCAAAATATATTTTTTCTCGAGTTTTTTACATGTTATTCTACGTATATAAAATATATTGTTGTTATTATTATTATAATATAGTTAACAACCGAGACAAAGTCGCGAGTACCATCTAGTTTATAAGCACTACCTAACCTAAATATAAAATAAACACTTCAAAATTGGTTAGCTTTTAAAAATTATCAAGAAGTTTCGTGAAGTGTATAAGTACACGTATAGCGATGTATTTTTTTAAAGCAACCCGGTTTAAAGCGACGTAGACGCCCAGTCGCTAAGGCGCTCGTGCGCGGAATGAACCGAGTGATTTCTTGTTCAACGTCATTTTGTTAATCGAATCGAAGTCAAGGAAATAAATTGCACCTTATTCTCTAAATGTTAAGATCTACATAACTCCGAAAAAGTGGTGAAATTTTGTTTAAAAGTTTTTGATTATTTTTCTTAGATATGGTAAAGATATCTTAAATATTATTTCGATGCACTAAACTTGACTATATGAAACAAAAGAAGGTATTTTTTCTTATTAAGAAAAATGTAAATTTACTGAGATTTTGATGCCGAAAAGCAGGTTGTTTTGCACGAGGGGACTACGGAGAATTGATTTTTTTTAAATGAAAATCTATTAATTTTAAAAGACCATCATCCATACGTCATTGTTAAAGCTTCAATGTATCTGTAGTTAGTTGTTATGTTTACCAAAGTTCAATAGTTTTGTTGTAATTCTTACCGGAAAACAGTGAAAATGGACCTTTTTTGAGAGCGCGTCCTTAACGTGTATAAAATTAAGCTGTAGTTAATTATAGTATTATAGTTACCTATACTATACAGCTTAATATTTATTCATATAATTAATATTTTTAGGGGTGTAAGGGGTGTCGAGTAACATCTTAAGACTTGAGACACCCAAGCCAAACTCACCTGCACGTGGTGCACCCTGCTGAATAACGAACGAGGCAATGGCGAAAGCGGGGTGGTAGGATTTTACAGCCCGACTGGGTCGTAACCACCATGTATATGGCGAAAAGGCCCGTCATAGTGACTCGCTTCTGCGCGTCGCGTTTCGGGATCAGCCTGTGCATATCCAGTACCGGGTGACTTTCGTCATTATGGCCGGCATGACAGCGGCGACCGACGATGGATATTCTGTCTCTCGGTGGTTGCCGATGTTTTTGGATTGTACTATGCTTAACATCAGGCATAGTGCAATCACAAAGTCGTGCTTCGATAAAAAAATAAATTAATAAATAAATAAGGCATATATTTACTAACTTAGTTGTTTTGGAATTTACTAATACCAATGGTGTATTGTCCTTTTGTTATATGTTAGACATAAATGGTGGTGGTTGAAATCAACTTTAGATCTTTTGTTGTTGATTAATATTGTTCTATCATAGTATGTTCGTAATTTTTTCCACAGAGGCCAAGGACCTAATATAAAAAAAAAAAACTGTGTGCGCATAAATTATTACGCTAAGTTTTAGCATTAGTCCAAAGTAACTATTCCAGGCGGACGAAGTCGTGGGCAGAAGTTAGTTTTAAATACAAATTGTACGGGACACATAAAATGGCATAAGATAATTTTCAGTCACAAAGAAATTCCTGACGGATAAGTTACATTTACAACCACGCGAGTGAAGCCACGAGCAAAAATTACTTGAATAATAATTTGACATAAATTGCTAATTTTCGTATTTCAGTGCATTGACTAATTGCCTAAATAATAAGATCCTGAAACTTGTTTATTAACTATTATAAAGTAAAAACATAACTAGATTGTGAAATTAGTAAGTAATCATTCCTTAACAAATAAGTCTCTATTTTTTAATATTCTTGATATTTTATGTAGTATAGTTTGGTTATTGAGAATAAGTGAAGTAGATGAAAAATAATATCATGGAGCATGAATTCTGAGATACCACACTCTTGGAAACTTTTAACAAGGGGCCACTATCTTGTTAGAACACTCTTATCAGTGCAAGACACTAGGCAGTAGCACTAGGCAGAAATAAACTGGAGGATTGTTTGTCAAAATTTTTTTATATGAAAGAGCAGCAATCTTGCCGACGGCTTATCTAATATTCAATGGTTATCATCGCCAATGTGCAACTGCAACACCAAGAGCATCACCGTTGTGTTGCGTACTTTGAAGAGCTTATTTTAATCATTTGTGGAGAGTCCCACGTCATAACCCAAAATTTAAAAAAAAATGTGACTGTAATCAAATGCTAAAACCCAAAGAAAATGTTCGTTCCCGAATATCTAGTGAACAGTTGAGGTAATATATGTGAGGGTTATATGATGGTTACAACTAAAGAACAGTAAGTATGATAGATATGTGTGGGGTTTTAGTATATGTGTGGGGTTTTACCTGGTGGTGCTCGGTGGGAGGTCGGGGTCGGCAGCTGGGCAGCCACCCCAAAACCCCCGAGCTTGACGGGAGCACAGTTGTCCCTACCGGCCAGCAGCACGCAGTGTGGTCTCACGTCACGGTGCACAATATCGTTCTCGTGGCAATAACGCAACGCTTCCAATATCTGACGCATGTAATGGCTAAAAAACCATAAATCAGTAAGTTAACACCAATTTAATATACCTTTTTTTGGTCATAGGAAGCAAAAGAGGAGGCGAGTCATCTGATATTAAAAGATCACCGCCGCCCATAGATACTTGCAACACCTGGGGACTCGCAAATGTGTTGCCAGCCTATGTTTGGGGAAAGGGAGGAGGGAGGGGCGAAGGAAGGGGAGGTGGTTCTCCGGCGCTCTCATTGACCGAACGAAACATAACAATGCAAGCACTGTTATTTCACGTCGGTTTTATATAGCAGCAGACCCATTCATGTTAAAAGCAGTGTGGCTCTACCACCTATCAATCCTACCTATCCCTGTTAAGGAGCTCGAGGAAGTGGGCCCCTCATTTTTCAGGTAAGAATTTGAAAATACGTAGAGGCTATACCCATTAATTGTGCATTTTTGCCCATGTTCTACATTTATTGCCCACCTCTATAAAAATAGCTATGAAAGCTTTAAAATCAGTGGGCCAGCAACTAAAAAAAAATTTGAAAAATCGAAAATTTGAAGGTGGATTCTTGAAGTTAGTTATGAGCCCATCCTTCACTTTTTTGATAAGTCAATTCCTTAGGGGTGGGAAGTGAGGATGCAAAAACTTGAGAGATCAAGAATTTTAATTACAAGTTGGCTTTTCAAAAGTGTTGGAGGTGACAACACATAGGCAAAAGGAGTAGATAGATACAAATGAATCATTCCAAAACTCTATCTAGATTAGGGAGCTTCACTGAGAGAGAATACAACATCTAAAAGTCTGCCAAAAACTTAAAAAGTTTCGAAATCTGGCTCAGACCACAGCATGATTATATGCCATTTCCCATTGTCCACTGATAAGCTACCACCCTAAAGGTGCATATGAGTCAACAAGCGTCTGTAGATATATTCCAGCAATTACACTTTAAAGTATCTCTCTGAAGGTTTAGCATGTTACTATTTCAAACCAAATTCTTACTTAACATCACATGAGATTTTCATTAAACGCAAAACCTACAAAGCGCCATTGTTTTAATCACAAGTTACTATCAATAAAAATAACATACCATGCAACAGCTTCGCTATAGACAAATCCTGCAGAGGCCCGACGTACGACTTCAAAGCAAAGATCAGAGCCATCCATACTGAAAAACAACAAATGTTAATAATGTTGAATCTAATAATACAGCAAAATCAGTATAGGAATTGATATTTATTAAATGAATTATATAAATTTAGAATATATAAGTACATAGAAAAAAAAAATACATATTTTAACTATTATCCAGAGTGCTCACAGGAATAAAACAATCACATTAACTCTTGATTTCTCAAAATTACATTTTAGCTAGCTAGACAACTAACTCAAGGTATGTAGCTGAACCATAACATGGGTCATTACCCTCCCTTGAAAATCCGTTAATATCTAAATATCTAAGCATATATATATTGGTGTAATACATATGCATAACTTCAGGAGAAATTTAATCTGTAATGTTTTAAGAGTTACTACTTACTATTCAAACACCATGTAGAGCATTCCTTCAGAGCTGTAGGTCTCTAGCAGCTCAACAATATGAGGATGTTTCAGCATATGACATATTGTAGCCTCACGTTTCAAATCTACAAAAAATATATTTATTACCCTTATTAAAATTATTTATCATGATTTTCTGTATCACTACATATTAAAATCCGCTGCCAAGTCTCAATGTCTGTTCGCAATAAACGAAAAAAAATATTTAATGGATTTTGTTGGATGGATGGATGGTTTTGGATGTGACTACGCTATTAACCTAGCAAGGTCGGATACGATTTTTACATAAAAAGAAAAAAAAACTACATATAAGCAATAAAAAGGTGCGGACCAAGAGTCTGCAGACTAAAACAAAATATAAAAAAAAAACCTATCAAGGTCTTAACAGCTTCACCGGACTACAAACTAGATAAAGTAATTCATAAGGAAAGTTTAGATACATAATTTATCAAGATGAAACAACATCCACTAGACCAGCTAGTTCTTAAATAAATAAAAATATGTTATAATCTTGCAATTTATAATAACAAATACATGTCAGTCTTAATTTTCCGACTTATCTACATAAATAC
Organism: Antheraea mylitta; assembly: GCA_014332785.1. NCBI lineage: Eukaryota > Metazoa > Arthropoda > Insecta > Lepidoptera > Saturniidae > Antheraea > Antheraea mylitta. Next base: position 5,142 of record JACEII010001142.1, on the reverse strand, counting down.
CAAAATTCTTTAATGTAACCCTTCATCAGGTAGCAATAATAATTATTGAAAACTTCAATTAATATAACTTTGACACTCATTACAGGTAAAAAAGAAACTGGCTTGAATAAGAATAAATTTATATTTTGACAACATGAAATAATTATATTTTAGAAAGGCATACCTGCAGTACTAAGTCCAGGGCTCGCAGTGAAACGGGCAACATCGACAATTTTCACTGCAAACTGTTGACCAGTCTGGCGGTGCACACAGCGACGAACCAGACTGAATGGTCCCCTGTAAATGTGAAATACATATACTTAAACTACTTCTTAAAAAAATATTGATTTTGTATAGATTTTTATTTACTAAAAATAAAATGTACTAAGTAACTGTAGGTGTTAATAATATCAAAAGATTATGTAGACTAGTCTGTAAGGGAAATGTATAAAAGAAGTGCCTAATGTGAATTGGTCTTTCTTATCAATTAATTTTTCCCCAATGTTTTCTTATATTAAAAACTAACTACGTAAACAAATTATATTGTAAAATGAGCATAAAAATACCTTCTTTGACTTAAAAAAACATGATTTATATTAATATTATTTTATTATATTGTGATTCTCTGATTTCAGTTTGGAATAAGTTGTTTTCAACTATTTCATATATACTTATTTTAACTCAGAGTACTGCTTTTTGATATAATTCTTACAATAATATAATATTAATGCATGCATTAATTTTAACATGATATGCCAACTTCTACTTTTTGAATTAATTATGGAACAATACAATCATTATAATTTAGGTAAAATAGTCATTATTTACATATATAAACTGTGATTTATATTACATATTTATTCATGTTTATATCTTAGATATTTGTATAAATGCAACAATATTATAACTTACATAGTAATCTATCAAAAACGCATATTGCAAGCTACTTCAATATAGTATCTTATTGTGTTTCCTTACATATGCCGCAAGTAAAAACCATTACAAAATCATTATAATATATTACGCTAATTACAAACCTACATAAATAATATTTTAATGCGCCCTAACAACCTGTTATTCTAAATATAGGATTAAATAAACTAGACGAGAAGCACCGACATACCAGATACGTAATTTAATGAATAAATAAGTAATTTTACTTACTTGCCAATAATTTCACAAAGTTCATACACATCATCGAACAATACTTCGTCCTCAGCCATTTTTACAACAAACACAATTCACTACGTTTCAGAAAAAAGGTAAAAATATCATTTTAACACAGCCTTCGCTCCGCTTCTAGGAAGGTTACGCCCTGAGGTGAATATCAATTTTAAAAGGATCCCAATTAGTATATGTGAACACGCAACGATATTACAATGAATATTCCTTTATTTTAACCAGATTTAATACACCGTTATATGTATAGAGCAGTAAATTGTGCATTTTCTACTAAATAATTTATATTACAAGATGTTATTCCAATAAGAATTGTAAATGTCACTGGTCAATAATAGTAGAGTCGTGAAGTATAGAAATGAATAATAGAATACGTCCTAATCAATAAATATTAGCAAAACTGTGATTAATCACAGAATAATTCATATTTGCAATTTAGCAAATTTTTATTTACTTTGACATTTCTTGGGTTGAAAAGGAATAATATGAAATTAGCAGCGGTTCAGAACAGTGTTGCCAGTACCAAACTAGTTTTAACTTTTATTATTGCTATACTTTTATATACTGTGATACGTAAAGAAAAAACTTTGTATACATAAAAATTTGTCAAATTTGGCATAACCAAATTCATAAAAGGAAGTACTGCACAAAGACAAAGTCTATATATATTTGTGCTACAATTGTATTATTATTTAGTTTTACTGAATTGATTAGATGTCTTGTTTTTGTGTAGTTTATTTACATACATTGTGAGTTTCTAAGTGCGAAGTCAGAGTTTATAGTTTGTGATAAATTTAATACCCCACGGTGAAATGTACTCCAAGACGGAATTTATTTAGATAATGGAATTAAATAGAACATACGAATCATTTAAATCTAATACATAATATCAGACTTATTAATCTGTGATCAAACGTTTGAAAAGACTAAAGACTATTTGTATGGAATTTATATATATATATATATTTATACTAATATTATAAAGAGGTAAAGTTTGTGAGTTTGTGAAGTTGTAGGGAGTAATCTCAGGAACTACTGGTCCGATTTAAAAAGTTCTTTCAATTTTATATAGCTTATTTATCGAGGATAGTTATAGGCTATATATCATGACGCTATGACCAATAGGAGCGGAGCACCAATGAAGAACGCTTAAAAATTCTTCTGCCTTGCCATTTCGGCTATGTACATTAAGCGTTCGCCCCAAAGGCTGGTGAAGTTGTGAAGGCCCATGAGGCCAAGAATGTGTAGTAAGTCCGAAATAAAAATCTTTTATAAGTAAATATATATAGAAGAAAAACATTGAAATGTAAAAAAATAAATTACGGTGAAATTTGCACCCTTATTTGTAATTATTGTTTCAAAGAGTAAGTATGTCAAATGGCGTAATGCATTGGTATAACGAACTTTATACATTTATTTTATTCTGTTGTTATAAACGTAACATATAAACTACGTATAGTAAGTATTCCCTTTTGCTACTATCATTCTATATATTTTTATTATTTTGGACTGAAAGGTACACGTATGTATGTCATAAAATAGGGTTTTTTTTAAAAATACCAAAGTAAATTTAAATCATTTATTTATAAAAAAATATAAACATCACTTTTATGTGTATGTCAGTACGTTTTTTAATAGATAGTTTTTTTTTAATCAAATCAAACTTATTTTTCTAAATTATATAAAGGAGTCATCGAACAAACAGTCTATAAATCTCATTTTTTAATCCTTTTAAATAAATCTCATAACTTCTCTTAACAATAATTTCACACGTGTTCTATTTACCTTTCGATTTATAGTAATCACATACTGCTACAAATTCTTAAGTTTTTTTTAGTATTCCATGATTTACACATGTATTCTTAAACTAACGTTAATTTTTTTAGTCACTTTGCACAGTTAAGAACTGTATTATTAACTTTTCGTTTGAAATATTCACAACCTGGAACTGAAACTATAAGTTCAGAATCGGGAACTTTGGCTTTTGGAGTTTTATTAACGTTTACTCTGTAACTGCAGTGGTATTCTAGTTCATATAAATCAAATGTGGTTTGCTGAAATATAAAATAGGTTTTAAATGTAAGTCATAAAAATCTACTTAAATTAAATAATACTCTTCCTTTGAAACGAATAAGTTGATAAGTTTTTTAAAGGTACTAGATATGTACAAACAATTAATGGCAACATCACTTTTCGCGCCCGTATTCTATTTATAACTAATTTCACTCCGGTTCCATAATAAAGTGGCAAATTTGATTTGTAAAAATTTTCAATAAATTTTTACCTCTGTAGTTGCAGACAAAGTTTTAATAGGCTTCGGAGTACTGCACCTAATTGTTTTCCAATGAATATAATACCTGAAAGATAATTGTTACATTATTTTATTTTACTAAAATAAAATTTTTAATTACAAAATTGTTTTCCAACTTTTTAACAACATTGAAATTATATATGTATTTACATAGGGACACTTTTGTTTTCAATAAATCTAGAGAAGAATATTTATCAATTTATTATACCTTCTATTTGGTTCATAAATTCTCGAAGTAGGATCCCATGAAACTTTTGCTTTAATTTTATGGTTATACCAAATTATCCTGTGTAATTTCAAACCTTTTATATTTGTTTCCCTTTTTTGAAGCTGTTCTGGAGTTGATTCTGGAAATATTGAATTACGATATCCATTTACAAGATAATAATATTTGGTATTAGATCAGAAATAGTTTATTTGAAGCAAATAGAGGATACCATATTAAATATATAAAACATTATCCCATGATAATTTTTGAAACCACGCATGCCCTTGTCGCAGTTCTTATGTAAATAATGTGGTTTCAGATAACATCTCAAATATTAAAATCCAACTAATCTCCACGTATATATATTTCTCATAAATGACAAATTTTGAAATAGTGATCATTATTTAAGAGGTAAAGAAAGTAAACTACCTTTAGTGTGAAAATTGGGTTACTGGCGTTCATATTTGTGCATAACATTGCGGAAGTAACCGATATAATTATTTATAATAACCCCATATGATTGATTACCGGGTTTTTAAAATTATCGTAACGAAATAAACGAAAGATATACCATTTCCGATAGTATTTGTTGTATTGTAGAAAATAGATGCCTTTTCACTCCTTAATTTTCCCACGCCGAATTGACTAATTGTCTGTACTTGCAAGAAATACATTGAATTCGGTTCTAAATCTTTTATCTCTATATAGTTTTGATCCTATAAAAGCAAGCAAAAAATAAAAATATGAATATAAATTGAAACATACATTAAACCAATATAAAATTAGGCAACGTTATATTGGTTTTTTAGTACTAGTAACGCAAAAAGGGTAAGATTTACTTATACGCTTGCCTGGTCAATATAACAGTATGGTTGGCTTTTTAAAATTTACCTATCAATATAATAACCATTTTTATGCTTAGTTTTATAATAATATACACACAGTTTATTTTCTCCAATAAAATTAATATTAATAGACAAATGCATAGTAAAATTTAGCGTTAGTCTAGTAACAAATTTTGGTAAAAGACTTTTGTACAAAATTATTTTGAATGAGGACACATGGAGTCTTGTAGCATTTGTTATTTTTTCAATGCGGTTAAGTAGTTAAAATATGAATTGCACTATACTTCACCTTAGGTACTGTTTGATGATTTACAAGAACAGAATCCAGTTCACCACCTAGCCCTCGTACTCGTCTACTCCAGAATACCTTATAACGTACAACAGGCAAATCTGAGTGGGGTTCTTTCCATTCTAATTTGACTGTTACCGTACCTAAAATAGTATTTATACAAAGAAAATAGTATTTATACAAAGAAAATAG
>JACEII010001141.1:22527-42378 GCA_014332785.1 Antheraea mylitta | reverse complement strand
TATTATTATAAAGAGGTAAAGTTTATGAGTTTGTGACGTTGTAGGGAGTAATCCCAGGAACTACTGGTCCGATTTGAAAACTTATTTCAATGTTATATATCATCACACTAAGATCAATAGGAGCAGAGCACCAATGTAGAATGTTTAAAAACCGGGGCTTTTTTCCTCTTAACAGTTTCCGTTGAATGTTATCGTTAGCTCAAAGTATCTAATCCACGCGAACGAATTCGCGGGCAGAGGCTAGTAACAAATAATCAAATCTTCAGCTGCAAAATATAAGTAAGTATTTAAAGTTTTTTTTTTAAATTATAATCACGATATTAATAATATTGATATAAAGATGTTTAGAATAAAAATGTTTGTTTTTTTCCTATTTAAATTAATGAGCTTAATGTTTATAACTGCGATAATCAGTTTTATGTGACAGCTATGGCTTATATTAATTTTTCGAAAACCATTTCTATTTTCGTATTTTTAATATGAACATTACAATAATTTTGTCATTTTTCATGTTGATATATCTATGAATGATGAGAAATTGATAACAGAATACCTAAATGCGTTTAATATTTGAGTACCTGGACGACCGAGCCTAGCTCGGTTCTCTAAAAAACATTTCATAATTAAAATAAACTGGTTTGCCTCACAAAACATTTTTTTACCAACTTACATACTAAGTTTCACGGAAATCGGTGACGCCTTTTCCGAGATCCTGAATATATAAGATTATAAAAATATACAAGAATTGCTCGTTTAAAGGTATAATATAACTCGTAACTCAACATCATTGGCAGAAGATAGTATTAAAAATATCTAAATTCATATTAATGCTATTATAATATTAAATACTGAAGTGTTCCAAGCAACCGTAACAGTCTAATGTTTATGTAATAGCAGTCTATAATGTAGATTTATTTATAGAGGCAACCTTTGAGCTAAGGTCGTTGATAAAGTTGAAAGTGCATCGGCGAAGAGTAATGCAGACACGCGATGGTAGTTATTTCCTCCAATGCGATGTTTATCGACTATAACTGTAATATTTTTTTTTTTGTGTTTTTATTTAAAATGTTTGTTTTTTTTTTTTTTTTTTTTTTTTACGTGGGGAAATCCCTTATGGATACCCACCCTCCCGGGGGAGAGGATGGGTTATGTCCGGCTTGCACGGACTAAAACCCCACGGTGTACCTACAGACCGTAGTGTTGGGGCGGCAAGGGATCGGTCTAAGCTATTCCCCTTAGATAGCCGCCCCAACGGTCCGCCCGGCGGAAGGTGTCCGCCGGGCTCCTACCTATAGAGAGGCAGCTGGGTACACACCAGCTGCCTCCCCTCGTCCGCCGGACCTGTGCAATGAGGGGATGAGCCCCCCGACTACATCCCCTCAGGTCCGGCTACGGTGGCAAGAGGAGTTGGGCAAAGCGCCGCCTCCTCCTGCCGATCCTCCGTTGGCGAAGACGGCCACTGAGTGGATCCGCCTCGCGGGCCCTCTCCGCCGCCTCCTTTTGCGAGATGACTTCCTCGCAAAAGGAGGCCACAGCTCGCCACGCCTGCTCGCTGCCGAGCATAGACGAGACCACGCTCGGCAGCGACAAATCCTCTCCTACCGCCACCGCCAGAGTGCGGCGCTCCACCTCCCACGCAGCACACTCAGAGAGAGTGTGCTGCGCGGTATCTTCCTCGGCGCCGCACTCATGGCAGGCGGCGGTCGGCTCCCTGCGAGCGATCCGATGCAGGTACCACCCGAAACAACCGTGTCCGGTCAGCACCTGCACCAGCCTGAACGACAGGGAGCCCCATCTCCTCTCAATCCACTCCCGCAGGACCGGGCGGACGGCGTCAACGGTGTGCGTCCCGAAGCGCGCGTCCGCCAGGTCCTGCATCCACCTCCCTATAGCCTCCTCCCGCATTTCCCTCCTTTTAACTTCTATCTCCCTGGGAGCCGGAGGCTCCCCGCTACGCTTCCTCGCCGCCGTGAATTCGTACACGGCGGCGAGCACCCCAGCTTCCAGCTCCCAGGGAAGGGAGCCGGCGAGCGTAAAGGCCGCCGCCGATGACACCGTGCGGTATGCCCGGATTGCCCTCAGTGCCACCGTACGCTGCGTACTGCGCAGCGCCCGCACGTTGGTGGCACCGAGGGCATCAGCCCAGACCGGTGCCCCGTAGGCGGCCATCGCCCACACGACTCCCATGAAGAGTCGACGGCACCCGGCACCCGGCCCCCCAATATTGGGGAGCAACCGGCCGAGTGCCGCCGCCGCCCTAGCAATTCGCGGCCCGAGCCCCGCAAAGTGGGGCTCGAACCGCCAGCGCCCGTCAAGGGTGAGGCCCAGGTACTTCATGTGGGCACCCACCCTGATCCGGGCGCCCTCCACCATAATGTGGGCCCCAGGTGGTGGCCCCCGCCGAGGCCCATGAAAGAGTATGGCCTCGGTCTTCTCGAGGGCCACCCTGAGGCCCAACCTTCTTATGCGCCTAACCACGAGGGTTGTGGCCATCGTGGCCAGGCGCTCTACCTCTCTCCAGTCCTCCCCCCGGGCTACGACTAGGGTGTCATCCGCGTAACAAATTACGCGTGCTCCATATGGGAGCACGCCGCGGAGCACCCAGTCGTAGCCCATGTTCCACAGGAGCGGCCCTAGGACCGACCCCTGTGGAACGCCCCGCTTTGTAGCCCGCCGGACCATCCGCCCGTCGCCGTCGACGTAGGCGATCTCTCTGTCTTCCAGGTACGCCTCCAACAGCCGCCGCAGATACGGAGGCACTCCGAAATATCGGAGAGCCTCCCGTATGACACCGTGCGGCAGGCTGTTGAAGGCGTTGGCGATGTCTAGAGACACCGCCAAGACCCTCTCCCCTTGGGAGGTCGCCTCCGTGGACAGCGACTTTAGGAGGCACAGGGCGTCCACTGTGGAACGCCCTGTCCGAAAGCCGAATTGCGCGTCCGACAAATTCGGCCCCACTTCCTCCAGGTGCTGGACGACTCGGGAAGAGACAACCCTCTCCAGCACCTTCCCGACGTCGTCCAGCAGGACGAGGGGCCGATATCCGGACGCGCAGTCCGGAGGGCGGCCCTCCTTCGCCATGAGGCAGAGCCGCCCCAACTTCCAGAGCCTCGGAAACTGCCCGACCGCCAAACATCGGTCGAACAGCTCCCGAAGCCACCCCCCAAGATGGCCCAGCGTAAGGCCGAGCACCCGGCCCGGGACCCCGTCAGGGCCGGGCGCTCTCCGCCGGTGGAGGAGGCGTTCAACAGCCCTCCCCATCTCCCCCTCCGTGATTGGGGGAGGACTGTCCGACACCTCCTCAACTTCCGCCTGAGGCGGAGGCATGGGAGGAGCCGAGAGCGGTGGAGGGTCGGGGAATAACTCTCCCACGACCCTCGCCACCACCTCCGGCAGGAGGGACTCCGTCGCCGGAGGCGCCCAGGATCGCAACTTCTTGCGTACGATCCGATACGGGCGCCCCCAAGGATCCCCCTCCAGTGTCTGTAGCAGCTCCTCCCATGCCGCTTCCTTTGCCCGGCTGATGGCAGCCTGCAGGATCTTCCTGCGCTCCCTGTAGCTGCCATACAGCCGGGTCTCCTCCTCGGGGTCCCGGTGCCGCCGCCGACGGCTGCGCCCGAACAGCCGCCGGGCCGCGGAGCAGGCCGCCCGAAGATCTGCGATCTCCGGTGACCACCAGTACACCGCCCGTTTGCCCGGGTGGTGTACGCTCCGCGGCATCGACGTGTTGCAAACCTCCGTGAGGGCATCACGGAGGCGGGCTGCTGACGCGTTGACATCATTCTGCGGGGAGGGCATGGCCCACGCCTGGGCGATGGCCGCCTCCTCCGCTAGTTCGCGGTTGAGGCGGCTTATCACCCAACAGGGGAACTTCGCGCCCCTCCAGGGGCGGGTGCCGCTCCCAGCTTGGGAGGTGGAGACCTCAAACCTGATATATCGATGATCCGATAGAGTCTCCACCTCCTCGAGCACCCTCCAACCCCGGACACGGCGTGCGACAGACGGGGTGGCAAACGAGACGTCTACCACAGACCCCCCGTTCTGTCGCACGCACGTGTGTATGTCCCCCTGGTTGAGGAGGGACAGCCCCACTTCGGCTGACCACTCCTCAACGGCCACGCCCCTCAGGTCCGTGGCTGCCGCTCCCCAGGTCCTCGATTTAGCATTCAAATCGCCCATGAGGACCACGGGGAGCGGCGACAGCCGCCTGACAGCTCCCTGCAGGGAGCAGAGAAACACTTCGAACTCCCACAGGGGCCTGTTAGGGGAGAAGTACACCCCCACAATGGCGTACTCCCCCCAGACGGCTGCCACGAACCCTTCATCCCTCTCTCGCACCACCAGGGGCGAACCTCGGCTGGCCACGATCGCCACAGAGCCAGTCCGGTCCCCAGCCCACTGTGGCTGGGAGGGAACATAGTACGGCTCCGCGGCGACTGCGAGCCCGATGCCCCACTCCGCCACTGACTGCACTAGCAAGTCTTGTGCAGCGGCGCAGTGGTTTAGATTCGCCTGGAGGAAACTGCGTATGATGTGCGCCATTAGTGGTCCATAGCATTTTCCTCCAGCCTGGTGGTGATCACCTTAGGACCCACCGCGTTGGGGTCCCTTCCCTTCATGGTGGGGGGCCGACAAGTGTGGCTCCCCATTACGTGGCCCGAGGGCCTGCCGGCATCTGCGCATATGGCGCAGCGGGCCGCCTCCGCCTTGCAATCGGCCACTTTGTGGCCCGCTGCACCACAACGGTAGCAGCTTTCCCCTCTGCTGGAAGAGGAGGGGCACAGGGGGTGGGTGTGCCCCAAGCCCATGCATTTAAAGCACCGCATGGGCTTCTCCTCCAGCAGATGAACGCGCACTACACTCCACCCGACCAGGAGCTTGCCGGCCTCCACGAGCTTCTTGGCCGCCTCTGCAGGGAGCGTTATGTGAACTGCGCCCAGCCCTCCCCAATTCCTCCTCACCTCTCCGACCTTAATGTCCTCCGCCTTGCATTCGGCCTTCGCCGCCACGACCGCCGATACCTACTCCCCGGACACCGAATCGTCAAGACCGACGATTCGGATGTCCGCCTTTTTTATGGGGATTGCAACCGTGGCGATTCCGGCCAGCGCCACCTCGAGCTCCCGGGCCAGTTCAGTGGCCTTCTCTTTGTTATGGCCCGGCAGCTCGATTTTGCGGGCCCCCGTGGCTGTCGGCCTCACCCGCACGTCGCCTATGCCCATGTCGGCCAGGGTGACGTGCTCGCGCGCCTTGACCATTACCTCTTTGTATCCAACCCCTTTGCTGGCTGCGGTATCTTGTAAGGTCACAATGACCGCAGCCGATTTGGGGGCGGGAGGCAATTTCGGCCTTGCCGGTGGGGTCTTAGCTGCCACGGTCGGAGCCGTTGGTGCCACAGCCTGGGCCCTGGCCGTCTTCTTCTTACGGCCCACTACTGTGGACCACGCCGCGCCGTCCGTCACTGCCGCCGGGACCGGCAGCTCGGCCCAACCTATGCCCAGCGGGGCTACCGCTGGAGCTGAAGGCGTCTTCGCCACGCCAGTCCTTCCGCCCTTCCTCTTGTCTCCGGCCAGGGCCGGACGAATGGACTCCTCCGGAGGGAGGCGGCGCTCCAGGTTCTCCACACGTGCATTCAACATATTGCCGAACGACGTGCGGAGAGTATCAACAGCCTCCGTGAGAGCCTGCCGCCACTCAGACTCCACCGGTACCGGCAAGGGGGGAGGAGGCGGAGGCATCTTTATCTTTGCATTCGCCTCTTTTCGCCACGCTAAGTTCTCCGCTGTCAGGTCTTCGACCTGTCGGCGGAGGTTTTTTAACTCCCTTTGAAGTTTCCTATTTTCTATCGACTCAGTTCGCTCAGCGAGCGACTCGACTACCTCCTGCAGGGTCCTGGCAGCGGCTTTAAACGCCCCCCTGCAAGGGCCCGCCAGGTTTCTCGACTTCCTCACTGTTTCATAAATGCAGGTGACCTGTGAGCCAGCGAGCGCTTTCAATCTCTGGACGTCCATGACGTCCACGTCCACCCCCTCAGACTCCGTCTCGGAGCTAGGCAAGGAGCCAGCAGCCGAGCCGGCAACCGAAGCCGCCGCGGAGCCAGCGACAGAGCCGGGAATCGACTCCACATTGGCCACGCCACCAGCCAAGGCCCGGTCAAATGAACCGTCGGCCTCCCCTATAATCCCCCGACCACTCCCGCGCATCCGGGCGGTCCCCCTACGGTAGGAGTTCACCTTGGGAGCCCCCCCGTCCTCTACATCCGTGTCCGACTCGACAATTTTTCCCTTCCCGCTGACACTCCTCACACGTGAGGTTTTTTTGCCCCGTGTGGCACTCATGGTGCGCTGGTGACCCAAGGGTCACTCAGCGACCAAGAGGCACAAGCCCGAGGTCCGACACAAACGCCAAACCAATCCAGAAGCAAAAACACAGTCCAAGAAACGAAGCCAAGTCAATACAGATGAGAAATCAACGTCCGAGCAAAAGCGAGCCAAGTCAGGTGCGAAAACGAGTCCGAAGTCAATAAACAAGCCAAGTCAAATACAACAATCCAAAGAACACCTGAGAGAACTCATAGACAACGCAGAACCAAACAAAACCCCAACGCAGGTAACTTAACTTATTCGTAAGTGTACCTACCCTACCGCGACCCTAACGACACGGAGCGAGCGCAAACACGTCCGTCTCGCTAGAATGCCGCGAGTAGCCTCTACTAAGCGTCGCTAGTCTGAAGCATGTCATGACGCGATATTATAAATTTATATTCTGTGAAAGATAGCGTTCAATGCGCCTAAAGATGATTTCACTTCAAAACTATGAAACCGAGAGAGATGAAACGAAGAAGTGTTACGTATTAGATATATCATTGCTCTTGTATTGAATCGTGTGAGCTCTTTTTAATTACTGGCTAATTAAATTTTATGTAATCTGAGAAAACATATTTATTAGTTCAATTTTTTAAAGTTATGCCACTCTTTTACAGTGTCATAAGTATTTGACTTATATATTAATACAATAACAAACTTTAAATTATTTTACTTTAAATATTTGCACAAGTGAAAATTTCGAAAGATATTAATCTACTGTTCGTTATATCATTAAATAACATATTATTTTTAGTTATCAAAACATTCTTAATTTATTTGTAACTAGATTATTTCATAATCAAATTTTTCACATTTCCGTCCAATCTTTCGAACATTTCTTTAACACGATTTCTTGTTCTGACAAATAAAACAAAGAATATCCAATACGTGGAATCATTCTGATATACATTCGGGAATTAATTTTTATTTATATACTAGCAGTACCTGCGACTCCACACGTGTGAAACCTAATATAAAAGAACAGTGTCTAATAAAATATGAATATATTAAGTCTTCTTACTTGTATTACTGTAAGTGCAATATATAGTATTACTATAATTATTTACCTATAGTCCGGTGAAGCTGTTAAGACCTTGCTGGGTCAATAGTGTAGTCATTTTGAAAAAAAAAAAAAACTTATCTGCTCTTCTCTCGTACTAAGTGACGTTGTCGTTAAAATTACAATAACTTTTGATATAGTGAACAATTTTTAATTAAAGTAAGAGTAAATATTACCCGGAGATATACTTCCTGATTTTATTCGTGATGTTTTGTCATGAACGCAGTACTTCAACAGTGATGCGTGCTCAAACAAATTTTCTTATCCTAGATTCCTGCCACAATTTTTTTTTCCACAAATCTATAAAGTAATGTATAGGGCGTGGTACTTGTCGAACTTACCCCTCCGTGGGAAACTAACCTTCCTAAAGACCACGAGATGAAGCTGGACAGGTATCACGACTTACTCAAAGAGTTGACTAAAAACGGCTATAGAGTTAATCTATATTCATAGAAGTGGGAGCGAGAGGTATACCAGCAAAATCTCTCTATAGCTTGCGCAAAGACCTCGGTATATGTAGTACTGTAGTAGGCTCTAGAACGAACCTCTAAAGCTGCACTAGCAGGCTTATAGCAGATTTGGATAGGCAGGGAGAGAAGCACGAGTGGTTAAGGTGAGTGTTAATGTACATTCGAAAGGGGGCCTACACCCTGTCACAAGTCTCGGGAACTACTCGGAGCTTCTCTCGTTGCCACGCGATGAACACGGCACCCGAACGATGAATATTTGAAAGGTCTAAGAAGATTTATGGCCGATCTCATAATCAAACTCTATTTAAATGTAAGTAGCTATCTGAGATAAATCGTGTCTTCTAATCTATCTATGAGTTTCAATAACAGTATCCCGTCAAGCTCGAATAAGGTTACAGGTAGATATAATCTTCTAACTCCAGGAGCGTTCCTTAGAAACAAAACTTTTTTTTTCTGCGTTTAAAACATTTGGTATAATATTTAAAATGAACATTATTAGTATATTTCATGTTAATATTTATTAAAATTCGCATAATTTAAAAATAACAATATTACAAAGTAATTCTTATTGAAAAATAATATTTATTGAACACAGTTGAACACATAAAATAACAATAGCTATTTTTGAGTCTGTTAAAAAATGTCGACGTGATTTGCCGCTATTTGTGTTTTTTTTTAGAATATACTGTACTACTATTATGTAAAATTTGCATATTATACGTAGGTATAAAAGTTCAGATTCTGCAAATTTAGCTTCACAGTTTACTCGAGTATCAAATCTATAATCTTCAAATTCTCCATCACGTGAGTCCCAATTAATTATAATTACATATCATGGGGTGTAAGGGATGTCAAATAACATCATAAGATTTGAGACACCCAAGCCAACCTCACCTGGACGAACGAACGAACCTGGAACGAGGCAATGGCGGAAGCGGGGTGGTAGGGTTTTACATCCTGACTGGGTCGCAACCACCATGTATATGGCGGAAAAGCCCGTCATAGTGATTCGCTTGTGCGGGTCGCGATTCGGGATCAGTCTGTGCATATCTAGCTTTTTGCAGGCCGGCATGATAGTGGCGACCGGCGATGGATGGTGTGTCAATCGGTGGTCGCTATTATTTTTGGATTGCACTGTGCTTAATATCAGGTATAGTGCAGTCATTTTGCCGTGCTACAATAAAAAAAAAATAGCATAGTTAACCCTGATTAAAATTTTCAAAAAATATTTAATCTACAGATTTCGACTTGTTTTTTTTACACTAGGTTATTTATACGTGGACGAAATCGCGGGCACAGCAAGTGTTAAATATTTTGAAACAACATAGTAAGTTATTCATTTATTTATAGAATTCATGACAATATGTTTTCACAGGTGTATAAGTTGTTGAGATATCTTTCTGTTATATTGGCGCTGTAAACAATATGTTTTCATGACATTCGTATTTTACATGAACTTGGGACGATATAGCTCGCCCTGATCCCACATTTGAGAGTGCTAGGGTGGACTTGTATCGCTGTGGATTGGAATAGCATGTACCACAGTGTTAATGTTTAGAAGTGTGGCGTTCCGATCTCAATACATATGTTATTCAGTAAAGCGGGGTGGTTTGTTTTATTTACCCAAGGCGGTTGTAGGTGGTAGAGCCACGCTGAGTCTATAACTAGTTTCAGTATAAATGTGTCTGCCCGCCCGGGTTAGTGCAACTAACGTCAAGTAAGGGTGCTTGCATTGATGTGTTTCATTCAGTCTGTGATAGCGCCGGAGGCCCACCTCCTTGCCTTCATCCCTCCCCAAACACAGACTGGCAACGCACTTTGACTCCCTTGGTGTTGCTGGTGTCTATGGACGGCGGTGATCACTTAACATCAGGTAACACACCTGTTTGTTTACTTCCTATGATATAAAAAAACATTCTGGCTCTCGTTCCAATTTTGGGATCTTTATTTTTTTCTTACGAAATAGGTCGGTAGATTTTATTACTAAAATGATAATAATTAATCCGAATATATGAAGAATATTTTGCGAAAAAAAATTGAGTAAGGAAGGAGCCAGCTCACGACATATTGGTAATTTCAAACTCTGAGATATATCCACATTTCTATATTATTTTCACATACCGTGGTACTGCAAGAACATTTCTCAGGTTCAGATTTTCATACGATGTTTTCTTTTACCGTCAGCCGATAGTATTACCAACGTAATCTAGTAAATATACACTAATTTCCAAAAATGCGTTGGTAGACGTCATGTGAAGTGGAAGGACTTAAACCTGATGGTAGTGACTATCTGTATATCGTCGGTTATATACTAATATTATCTGGCCTGGTAGACGTCGTCCTGTCCTGATAATAAAAAAACTAGGACAAATTATATATCGTGTTAGTAATCTTGCTCGGAAATCGCTTATCTACTGGAAAAACTGCACGAAAATCAGTTCAGTAGTTTTGAGTTTATTATGTCAAGACGAGGTAACGTCTGGCAAGCGACAGGTCGTAAAACAGTAAAACGAGTCTCACTTCACAATATATAGGAATAAAACATGTTATATCGATCATACCTAGGTGAGATATAAGCAAAAGAAGAACAAATCTGTTCATTTGCATTTATATGGATATTAGCTTACCCGGCGGACTTTGCACCGTCGCCGAAACAATTAATGTTAACTTGTTAGTTGATTTTTTATAATAAAATTTAGATATAACCTAATGGGCCCGGCGGCTGTTATTCCGCCTTGATAATAAAAAAAACCTTAACATATACGTAAACTTTCCTCACGTAACCGCGTGAAAATTCGTTCAGTAGCTATTATGTTTATCACGAAGAGACAGACAGACGAGGCAGAGGACTTTGTTTTACAATATATAATGATGAATACAGATAAATTGAGTTCAATAAATGTACAAAATTTTAAATGATGAAAAACGATCATTACAAAAATCATCGAGATCAGTTCGAAATCGATACGTTCGTATGGAATAATGAAGATTGTCTTTCCTTACAAAATGTATGAGTAAATGAATTTTTGTCATAATTTTGCTTTTCGCAATTTTTTTTCTGATCGTTCTTTTTTGATTTACTTTATCTAGTATTGAAAACCGCATGAAAGTCAATTCAGTAGTTTTTATATTTATCGAAAACAGGCAGACGTGGCCGAGAACTTTGCTTTATAATATGTAGTGATTACTGTAGAGTGTAGGCTTTATCTAAGTCCGCCTTGTTATCATACTCAAATTGCGTCTGTCAATAAACACCCGTTAGTGTGTTCTGGCAACTGCACTTGAGAGCTAGTTTCCTCTATGTTTACCATGTTTACCATCTTGGACATCGTCATGTAGCGTCAGATCAGAGTATGCTTCAATGCTAAGTACTAAAAAGTATTAAATGTCATTATTAAATACTAGCCTCAGCCTGCGACTTCGTTCGCGTGGAATAGTTAGTTTAGGCTAACGCCAACACACAGCGGAAGCTCTCAAGAGGAAAAAACACCGATTATTAAACATTTTCATTGGTGCTCCGCTCCTATTGTTCTTAGCGTGATGATATATAGCCTATAACCATCCCCGATAAATGAGCTAAGAGTATTGAATGAATTTTTCAAATCTGACCAGTAGTTCCTGAGATTACCCCGTACAACGTCACAAACTCATTGTAGTCCGGTGAAGCTGTAAAGACCTTGCCAGGTCAATAGCGTAGTCAGTTCGAGAAAAAAAAAAGTTACAAACTCACAAACTTTACCTCTTCATAATATTAGTATAGATTTCCTGCAAGCATGAAGTTAGGTAGGTAGGTTACGATGATTGACCACGACCAGCAGGTGTAATATCCATCCTAATGAAATACTTAGACATATCTAATCCCAAGATTAGCACCCAGTAAACAAATAAGTAAGGAGATCATGGTGGTGTAGTGATTTGACTAATGGAATTCGCGTACGTTTACTAATTTAAATGGGTAACAGTATCGGCGGACGGTGAACGAAAACATCGTGAGAATACCTGAACCTGAGACATGTTTTTATACTATCATTGTATGTAGGAATATATAGAAGTCGATTTGTCAGATTTAGAAATCACCAATACGTCGTGGGCTGGTGTGGTCATTATGCCCATACCTTTCTTCGGGAAGATGCCTATAGCCCTGCAGTGGGTTTCTAATAGGCTGATGATGGCAATGAACTAAATAAAGTGATATGGTGTGTCTACCCAACAGATACACCCAACTCCCTCTTGTTTCGTTTTTCTATGGCCTATATGTATTAAATTATAGTACCTGGGCGACCGATCCTAGCTCGGTTCTTTAAAAAAATCATGTTTAAATTAAAATAAACTGTTAGATTAACCTCATAAGATTAAATTTTTTTTGATTAAAAAAAATAGTCAAAAAAAAGTATATCTCTTATGCTGTCACTCGGATTCGAACTAGGGTTACACGGATTTTCGAAGCAACCGATTTCCATCTGAGCTATTTTTGTTTTGACGGCACCGACGAAATTTACCTTTATATTCTAGCTATATTTTTTCATTGCTTAAAGACTCCGTCAAAAAAAAAGTATTCTATGAATAAAATCTAGCTATCTCGATTTATCGTCCCCGAAACTACCTACATACTAAGTTACGCGGAAATAGATGACGCCGTTTCCGAGATGCTAAATATATAGAAATATAAAAATATAAAGAATTGATCGTTTTAAGGTATTAGAAAATATGAGAATGCTCATAAAATATATATTCTAATACTCCTGTGATATACATACTTAACTATACATTTACTCAGTTTGGTACACTACTAGATCCAGACAGATATACATACCTACCTTACGCTTAACGAGTAACAAAATTTTTCCCTACCGTGCCACAAGAAGTTTTACTTTAACAAACAATAGAGTAATAAAACAAATAGCCTTCGACAAAACTTTTCCAGGTATGATGGGTATTGTTAGGAATCTCATCTTATAAATTACCAAAGCGTAGGATGTTTTATCTATACAAATAATAAGAATGTAAATCTAACGTGTTTTTTAGATTTATGGAAAAAAAATGTCGCCGGTGTCTAGGAATAACTAATAAAATACAATTCAATAAATGCCTATCTGTCTGTTTTCATGACTACATGTCACTGTTAAGGTACTGCGATCCTGATAACAACACATTTTTTGAGTAAAATATAGTTTTTGTTTCATTAAAATTGGTTCGGTCTATCAAAAGTTATTGTCATCTTAAGACGATGTGCCTTAAGTACGAGAGAAAAGTTGATAGTAATTAGATTCAATGCATTCAGATGACTTTAGTCGCTATTTTCTACATCAGGTTCCACGCGGACTGCTAGTTAGCCCGCAAGCACTGCTAGTTATAGAATAAAACAAACAAGGAAAAGTAAAAGTTTGAAAAATATTAAGGCTTAGTAAATAAACGTTTGACATGGGCAATACGACGTGGGCTGGTGTTCTGTTTCAATCAATGTTATGTCTTAAAGAACTTTTTCCTTAGGAACAGTGCACTTATGAGATTATATTTTATTTTATAGAACACTAGCTGGCCCGTGCAACTCCGTTTGCACCAAATCGGTTATTTTAAAAATAAAAATCGCGATGGTAAAATAGGCGTTGATTGTAAAGGGTTGAAAATTCAGGGTTATATGTATTTACTAATGCTGTATCATAAAAAAAAATATTTTTTTTAATCTAAAATTGAAAAAAAAATTAAGGGGTGGATTACCCTTAACATTTACAGGGATGAAAAATAGATGTTGTCCGATTCTCAGACCTACCCAATATGCCCACAAAATTTCATAAGAATCGGGAAAGCCGTTTCGGAGGAGTTTAACCACAAACACCGCGACACGAGAATTTTATATATTAGATTGAAAGTAATTCTATCTCCTATAATAAACAGAACTTCATGAATTTTCGGCGAAAGAAAATCTACGAAAACCGAATCTGGGTCATCGGAATATAAATCGCTAATCGATTAATAATAATTGAGGTTTGGTGCATTTTATCCCTGAATTATATAATTAGACCCGTTTGTTTTGTCCAAGCCGATGTCTCCTGTAGTTATCTCCAAATAATATGGGATTTCATGTATAAAAAACAATACCATTGTTCTTTAATCTTGTAGGAACTTCATTTTCATGTTTACGTGCGAGTAACCTTTTTACTGCGACTCTCACTGCGCATTATAAAATATATTACAAAATGTCAAATGGAACGACTTCTGTTTTTGCATTGTCATGAGCTACGAATCTGTCATTGCTAATTTATATTGTAAGTGTATAATTATTAAAGGTTTTCCTAAAATTCTGAAGTAGAAAATTCAAACGTGTCTTACGCTATATCTCTCTCTGGGTCTGAAGATACATCAGTTAACAGTACTTCACATCTCTCTAACATATTTTGTTATTTTTCTTCTATTAACAAAATCAATATATATTGCTATTCTATCAATATAATCAAAGAATTATTTGATTTTTATGCGCATTAATTGTGTGTTATCGTCCAGTAAGTCTCTTCCATTTTGAAGGCATAAATAGTGATTCCATTGCACGAGTAATTTATTTACATCGCACATTTAAAGTGATTTCTGCATCGTATATCGATGATAGATCACAATTTTTTGTTTGAACATAGATTCTGAACCGTTCTAATTCAATCCTAATTAATGGGAATGTGAGTTTGTTTGTGCCTTGTTTATGCTTTCATGCCTTATCGACTCATCATGAAATCTGGCACAGACGTCGTCACGGATAACGATAAAGTATACATTAACGAGAGTGAAGTCGCAGACAAAAGGTGGCAATTGATAATACCCACATCACTGTGTTCATACAATATAACTTCTCATGAAATTCGTTTCGTTTTAAATGTAGCAACTTCGACTGACTTAGAATTATATAAAGCATCAGCGCATTCACCAACTTCGGAAAACAAAATAAGAGCAAAATCCACTTATTTGTAAGTATATCATACATTAATTTAGAAAAAAAAATAGAAAAAATAAAATTAACGTCGACAAAATCTCCTATGAAAATGTAGGAAAAGGTTTTTGACCACAATTGATTATTTACCTAGTTTTCAATTATAAGATGTAACAGCGAATTACAAACAAAAGTTATTTGTTCTTCTGGGCTTGCCATAACAAAAAGAAAACATACTAAAATATCAATCAGTATACGTTTTCTTTTCGATTTTGAGTTCCACTGCTGTTTCTTCGAAATACAAGCGTCTGAAGCTAATAGAATTAAAACTGGATGTCCTCAAAAATACCCCTCTCCAATAAAAAATAATTCTCCAAATCAGTTTTTAAATGGTTCCAAAGTAAAAATCTAAAAAAAAAACAACCGGATTCCGGACCTTCTCCATTTTTTTATTAGTTAAAAAAGATAATAATTTGTAAAAAAAATTTAATTTAAATAAATTTATTGGGAAATATCAGGATCCTTTTCACAAATAAACGTAATTTTCTTATCACACCACAGTTCGCTAAGTGAACCATTTCTATGAATACCTCCGCAACGCTGAACTTCATTTTCATATACATTATGATCTGGTTGT
Organism: Antheraea mylitta; assembly: GCA_014332785.1. Lineage (NCBI taxonomy): Eukaryota > Metazoa > Arthropoda > Insecta > Lepidoptera > Saturniidae > Antheraea > Antheraea mylitta. The sequence goes on along the minus strand of JACEII010001141.1, from coordinate 26,930 downwards.
CCCTCGGACCAGTTATTATATCCTGCTTCTTCGAGGGTCTGGCCTGTAATTTAAACAATCATTGCAACAAAGACGACATCGGTGTATGATCCATAGGAAATAGCCAATCACTAGAATTGTTTCAGATATAATGTTTCCCATAGATAGAATTTATGTAGAAATACATATATTGAATACCAACAATTCGTGCTTATCTTCCTAACTTTCCGAAATCAAACATTCTAAAAAACGGTACTTATATATCCAGTCGGAATCTAACAGTCTTTTAACGAATACTTTTCAAGAAAAGATATAAGAACCAACTCGTTTGGTTTGTGGTTATCAAGTTTAATTCAATAGTCATCAGAGCACATGGAAATCATCGACTTGCATTATAACTTCTAAATATTGCTACACGCCGACCACCAACAAGCGCGATATGCAAATAAAAAGTATTGGGGACTCGTCATTACCGTCGAATTATGAGAATCACCTCATATACTGAATCATAATTTCGTGTCTTTATTAGGTTTTAATAGATTATGTTTATTGGAGTATTCTCTCAAATCTCAAAGTTAAATTTATTTATTTTGATATTAATATATATTCCATAAAGTTTTTTTTTTATATCTCATGAACACATCCCACATAAATCGTTCGTATTTTTTTTTTTGTAAATCTTTGTTCATAAGTAGATACTCTAAATAGATATTGTCGCGACTCTTATGAAATCCTTGTGACTAAGTCAGAGTTTGCGATGCGGTAAAACCTCGTGACGAAATAATAGCATGATGGTAGAACATTTTATAACAGCTGTTCTGTCAGTTGTGTACTTCTAATCAGTCTCTTCTAGGTTTAGTTTTACCATCTTAGATCCCATCGTCATTTAACATTAAATGGGATTGCGGTCAAACGCTAAAATCTATAAAGAATTCAAAAAATGTGATCTAATTTCTACAATGATCTGCAACTTGTGGTGCATAGATTTTATAATGTTGAAATGGAAATTTAAAATAGAATCTACCTAAAGGAGAAATTTTTAGTAATTTATGAATTCTATAGTGTTTGCCTGTAAAAGTAGCATGCGTAAGTTCTAAATCTCAATATACCGTATTTTTTTCCAGTATATTGTACTATTTCTCGATTTATTCTACTTCTTATGGTCTTTTCAATCTAACTTACCATGAATGGTATACCAAGAGCGTTCATTTGGCCACTCACGGAATCCAATACTGGCAACGTTATCATGTGATGCGAATATTTCTTCGTTAAGATATTTCGCCCACAATTCTTTTAAAACTTCTGCTTCTGTGTTGCTATTGACCACTGCAAGGTAGCCACCTTCCGCTGTACATGTCATATATGCGTGAGACCAGGTTTGTCCTTGAGTATGAAACTTATAGCAGTGGCCCGTCCTTTTGTCCAATTTATATCCTGTAGAGGAAGTAAAACCACTTTATTATTTTTTACAATCATACAAAGAGATATAGTCCTGTGGATAAAATCATTCGATTTTAAAGAGTATGATGATATAAGAAATGAGTAAATTAATTAATTGCAATATAATTTATAATATTATGACTATGAAGAATGGTGTTGCAATAGCAAGAGACCGTAATCAATTTCTCAAAAAGATTTGTTCAGTAAAACAAGTTACAATGATGTGTTATATTTAAAAAGCAGTATAAACACTAGAGAGACTAATTTCCTCCAAATATAACATTAGATACCCTTCTTAGAAACAAATTAAAAGTTCCGGTGAAAAGAATAACTAGTTATTTAAAGTCAAAAATACTCTACTCAGTTTAGGGCCTAAGAGCGCGTTTATGAATGTCAAAACTACCACTGGTTAGGAAAACAACTCAGTCATCGAGAAGAGTCTGATTTCACCATAAAAATATTGTATATTTAATTTCAAACGTACATTCGTTATATTCGTTTTTGATAGATATATAGAGACGGGAATCAAATCTAGATATCACTATTCACATATTGATCCACCTTATATAGCCTTTAGTTATTAAAACCCGCGTAATCCAGAGCTTGAACCTATTATCCCGCAAATCGCTAATGAGCTTTAGGACTTTGTTATTAAACCTAATATATTACCTAAAAACTGTTACGGGTCTTAGTGAGACTTAAAACAATTGATTGTTGACCCGATTAGGCCTCCCACGGCAGCGGCTCAAGCCTAGGTTCGATCCCTCGGTAGGAAGCCCTTGAGTGCGTTGCTTGCGCGATACGGTGACACACAAATATACATCACTGCTACAACACTACACGATCACCCCCACACACGTGCACGCCTACACGCTTACACATGAAAGTGGAAGGGTTTACTTTTTTCCCTCATCGAACTGAAAACTCTCAATTTTCCGATAATAAATATATGGAGGAGTTGTTGAGGCGTGTATGCTTGGTACACATATACGGTTCAACAACTCATATATATATGAATAGTTAGCTAGGTTAGCTAAGATAGGTCGCGATTTTGCATGCAACAGGCAACGGCCAAGCCGATGTGTGCCGTGCACCCTTGAGCTGGTTGCCAAAATAAAATCGGCTGAGTGCTTTAAGCGCTCGCCTTAGTAGTCCGGTGAAGATGTTAAGACCTTGCTGGGTCAATAGCGTAGACATTTCGAAAAAAAAAAAACAAATGATTGTGACTAATTTGTCACAGTTTGTAGTATTTAATTTATGTCATTCTTTTACTAATTCCATCTTTTCTAAGTTTTTAGGGACATACATTAGATTATGAAGAATATATTAGGTGGGCTAAATTAAGACACCGAATTGCTCAAACTGAGCCTTTAATGATTAGCAAGATACCATATTATAAATAACTCGAATTGCCCATTCTGGTACTATGAGTATGGTAGACACCGTATCAGTGTGGTATGTAAAGCTGGCCTAAAAGCAAAATGTGATAAAACTAATGAGTTATGGAAATACGCGAAGTAGACCAACTTAGCAGTGGCAAGATATGTTAACTCGTGAATCTTACATATTGGTCGCGACTCCCACGATAGGGAGTCGGCTATGTTTGCGAATAATGCGATGTCATCGAGTGTAGTAACAAAGTTTGTGATCACTCACCAGTACTGTCCAAGGTCCGATGCCAGGGGGTCGGCGCCGACGAGTTGCGATGAGATAAAGGTATCGTGCGATACGAGAAGCCCACGATACTTGAAGGCAATGGTGAGGATTATTGCAACACGACGAAACGATTATTGTCGAGGTGCACGCGCTTCGCATGCAAGGTATGCGATCGAACTGGTTCGCGGCGTCACGAGCCGGGAGCGATCAACTAACAAAAGTTCCTACCCTCGCTGACGTGATATTTTCTAATACCCGATTGACGCGGCCGCAACATTCCGCCCACCAAATTACAACGTATTTTAAAACAAACTAATTATTACGAAAAATGAAACAATATCGAAAATAAAGAACGAATATAAGCAATAAAACTAAAATAACGAAACTACGTACTACGAATTGAATAACGCGACTGATACTGTATTACTCGTTGCTGGGTAGAGGACATAGTTTTACTAATGGTCTTTGCAAGAGACCCGCCTGGGTTTTGATCGTAGCAACCCGAGAAATACCGTCCTTCCCAGGATGTAATTTTACGATACGTGCTAAAGGCCATTTAATCGGTTTCATTTGTTCATCCTTAATCAAAACTAAGGATCCTACACTAGGTTCTGCCTCGTCTTTATGCCACTTAGACCGCTGATTTAATGTGTGCAAATATTCGATATGCCATCGCTTCCAGAAGTCGTAATGAAGTTTTTGTAGCAATTGCCAACGATTCAAGGAGTTCAGGGAAGCGTTGGACAAGTCCGCTTCTGGAAGCGAAGTGAGGGGCTCTAGAGTTAAGAAGTGGCCAGGTGTCAACGCAGCCAAATCGTTGGGATCCGATCCCATATCACATAACGGTCGAGAATTAAGTAATGCTTCGATTTGAGTTGCCAAAGTTAAAAATTCTTCATAAGGCAAGATTTGGTTTCCGATGACACGGCTCAGATGTGTCTTGAAGGATTTTATGTTTGCCTCCCAATGACCACCGAAGTGTGGTGCAGCGGGGGGCTTAAAGCTAAACTCAATTGATTCAGTGGAAGCAGCCTTTTGCATGAGAGTTGTCAACATATTGTGAGCACCAACGAAATTTGTGCCGTGATCGCAGTGAATGCGTTGACAACGCCCACGGCGAGCAATGAATCTACGAAGAGCACCAAGGAAAGCTTCACTTGTTAAGCCAATGACAAGTTCGATGTGAACTGCCTTAGTGGCGAAACATATGAAGAGATAAACGTATGTCTTAAAGGTTCTAGCTCCACGGCGGCGTAGTACATACGTAGGAAAAGGTCCAGTGAAATCGACACCAATACACGAGAAAGGCTTAAGTTGTGAAACTCGCA
>JACEII010001141.1:10074-20637 GCA_014332785.1 Antheraea mylitta | reverse complement strand
AAACAGACCAAATGAAGACGAAAGCGAAGTAAGATTGATTTGATATCAGATTGCAATCTTGGGCCAACAAGTAATTGTTCATTAAGCGCAGCACCGTTAGCCGGTTTGGCACTTGCATCGAAAACCACACGTAATTTGGTGGTTAGACTAGTCGGTTTGAGCACACAGTGATGCGGTATATAATAGGTTTGATCTGAAGAGGGTCGTTGGGTCACTTCCATGTGTCCAGAATCAAGGTAATCACTCATGAACGCATTATAGTTCGCTCTAAGTTGAGAATCACGTGATAAACGTCTCTCGAGAGATAGCAATCTACGATGTGCCAATGTGTAGGAGTCACCGAAGGTAGGCGTGGGTGATTTAAAAGGCAAGCGAACGATATACCTACCGTCGACGTCTCTGCAGTGTGTCGTATGGAAGATATGTTCACAAAGAGCGTCCTCATCACTAAGTGCTGACGATTGGGGAAGTTCATCAATTTCCCAGAATTTACGAATTTGAGAATCTAGATTTTCAAATGTGCATATCATCGATTTACAAGAAGTAGATGGGGCAGATGGAATATTTCCCATAACCACCCAACCTAATTTAGTATTGAACGCTGTGGGTCCATCAGGGCCGCAATCGAGACGTTCACCCGTAAAGATCTGACAAAATACGTCAACGCCTACTAGCGCATCGATTTGCGCAGGCACGCTGAAGTTTGAGTCAGCAAGCTTAACACTTGTCAATTGCGGCCAACGAGCAATGTCAATTCTGCTAGTGGGCATTTCACTGCATATCTTGGGAATCACAAGAGCTTCTACAACGATCTCAGGATACCCCTGTAGACCACGAATCTGAAACACAGTAGAAGCAGTTATAAACGACGATGACTGACCAATACCTTCAACAAGTGACATGGTTTTCTTGAGAGTTAAACCTAAACGTTGGGCACACTTGTTGGTAATGAAATTCCTTTGGCTTCCGTTATCTATGACAATACGGATGGAGCGATAGTTGCCAAACTTGTCTGAAACTTCGACAGAGGCAGTAGCAAGAAGCGAAACATATGTGGCAGACCGTGAACCTGCCACTAATGCCTGTGATGTTGCCGCAGACGAAGTGATAGGTGACTCTGCGATAGCATCCGAGTTTGTCGGTAAGGTAGATGAAACTACCTTAGCATTTGTTGACCCCACATTGTCAAAATGCAGTGTAGTGTGGTGAAGCGCGTTGCATTTGAAACAGCGATTGTTCGACGAGCACGATTTAACGAAATGACCTTGACAAAGGCAATTCACACAACGATGATGTTCCTTTACAATAGCGAAACGATTACGTGGGCTATGATCACAATAAGTGGGACAATTGGTCAAGGTATGTTGTGCCTTACACAAAACACAGAGCTCATTGCTTGGTGACGACGATTTCGCCACTAAAGCCCTTGTTTTAGTGATAGGCGCACGAGTAACCCTACTATGCACATTCTGAAACGGGGACACATTAGATATGTGAACCGTGCGCGAAGAGGAAGCAAGCGGAGTGCTAACTTCGGCACGAGAGGTGGCGCCACGAAGTGACTGCGCAGAAAAGCGCGCTGCCCTTATCTGAGGCTCGGCAAGCTCGAGTGCTTGGCCGACTTTGTTCAGGTAGTCTAAAAGAGAATCAAAGGTTGGAATATCTTTATCATCGTTTTGCAATTCAAACCGTTGACGAGTGTCACGATCAAGTTTATTGATCAAGAGATAAAACAAAGGAAAATCCCAATCCTTTACAGGCAGCTTCAAGTTTTTTAAAACTGCGATATTCTCCTTGAAAGTATCTACGAGGCGGCGTAACTCGCGTGGTGAATTTGATTTAAGAGTTACATTTTGTAACGCCTCCCAATACCGAAAAGCTAATTTACGCTTACATTGATAACGATCAATCAAAGCCATGTAAGCATCTAAGTAATTATCTTCCGAAAGCGGAAACCCTTTAAGAAGTTGAAGTGGTTCACCAGAAAGAAGCGAAATTAAAATCGAAAAGCGTTCGATATTCGATAATTTCTTGTTATTATGTACAGTTGTGTTGTACATATCATAAAAGGAACTCCATGAGGTTATATCTCCATTAAAGGTCAATAGATTTAAACGAGGTAGTTTCACAGATAAATCATTCGTGCATACGTCAAGTTGTTGACCATCCGACGGGCGAGTGGATGTGAGTGCGGAATGAATTTCGAGTATCTGGAAATATTTGTTATCGAGATCTTGTCGAATAGCATCTTGCTCCTCCAACTCAGAGGAATCTAATATGTCTGAACAAATTTTGAAATGTTGTTCTTCAAAAGTCGCATAATTACTTTCGAGACGACTATATCGAGATAGGAACATTGACAAAAATGATTGATCACTTTGCGCATCTAACGCCGAAGATAAACAATCATCTATACGTTTGATGGATATGGACCGCTTTAATTCCGAATCGCGACGCGCGATAGCCTTCGCCATTGTGAAGCAAAAATAATCAAACACTAAATAATTCGAAGAAGCAAAAATAAATGTAGTGGACTGTCGATTTAAAACAATACGTAAACAAACCTAAATTATGAACTTTAGCTAAATCGCAACAAAAAAAAAAAAAAAAAAAATGTTTATAGTTTCGATTTCAATATCAATGCTTATACTCGTTCGGTAATAGCGTTATAATATTCGAACGAAGTAATAAAGTCTTCAAATTCAACTAATTTTAAAATGAGCAACAATATTCTACTCACAATACATTCTATTGTTTGAGATATTAAGATAAGAAAAGTTCGACTAAAGAAACAAAAGAACAGGTAATTAAATAAAATGGCGGCCGGCGCAGGTAGTGGACTTTGCACCTGCGTCAATGTACAAATAATCCGACAAATACGAATTACCTTAAGCTATTGATGATATCCGGCTCGAAGGACCAAAAATATGGTCGCGACTCCCACGATAGGGAGTCGGCTATGTTTGCGAATAATGCGATGTCAGCGAGTGTAGTAACAAAGTTTGTGATCACTCACCGGTACTGTCCAAGGTCCGATGCCAGGGGGTCGGCGCCGACGAGTTGCGATGAGATAAAGGTATCGTGCGATACGAAAAGCCCACGACACTTAGAGGCAATGGTGAGGATTATTGCAACACGACGAAACGATTATTGTCGATGTGCACGCGCTTCGCATGCAAGGTATGCGATCGAACTGGTTTGCGGCGTCACGAGCCGGGAGCGATCAACTAACAAAAGTTCCTACCCTGGCTGACGTGATATTTTCTAATACCCGATTGACGCGGCCGCAACATTGTTAGAATATTGACTCACACGACGCAATATTGAAGTGATCGCACGATGCTTGTAATATTATTGACTACGCGACAATGGCAGTAATAATCTGAAAGATTGATTGCCAAAAATAAAGTTTAAAAAAAATATATTTTGTTTTTAATCTTTTAACTCGTGTTTCCTATTCATATAAATTTACAGAACAGTTTTTTACATAGGAATTTGTTTCAAGAAAAAATAGATATATAACATTCTTGAAACGATATATAGGTATAGGCGAATTGATGTACATACAAGTTTACTTAATTTCAAAATTATTTATTTATAGTTAATAGACAAACAGCATATACGTCAATATCATACTTAGTCGAAATTGTTTGTTGGGTTTTGGTCACTGGAAATGTCCACTTAGTTAAGTGAGTTTATTAGACAGAAGCTAGTTGTCGACGCGGTTCTTAAAAGCATGTACAGAATTAGCAAATTCTATTTCGTCTGGCAATCGGTTTCAGTTTAGTACCACTTTATTACTGAGGAAATTGTGAGTAATTATTGTGTGTCAAAGTGTTTGACTTATTTTAGTTTTATTTCCACTTGTAGATCTTATTGTGTTTCTTAAAATATACATTTCACGTAAGTATGGCAGGTTGTATCTATAAGTAACTATTTTGTATGTTTTTCTGAGGTCAAGGCGACTTTCTTTGAGAACAGTCAGGTGCAGTGCGTGCAATCTGTCTGGGTACGATCAATTGCGGTATTTTTGTTTGTATTGTTTGCGGTATGTTTGTATTAAGTACGCTTATTTTCTTTCATAATTTCATAAAAGAAAAAAATGCATTTCTCGTGCATGTAAAAAAACACCAAATTATTTCCGACTTTATTTATTAGATGCTTATTTATAATGAGACAGACATACAATCATAGTCTTACATGTAAACATTACTAATTACACAGTCACTCTAAGTATATAATTAATTTTTTTTTTCATTATGCTTCAGGAAAATCTACCGACGTTTTGTCATTACAGAATCCCCTATATATTTATTCATTTAATCAAATTGTATTTCGAATAAATAAGAATAGTTTCTCTATGCATAAATTATTAATTTTATTTTTAGGATAAAAATTAACAACCATTTATAACGCAAGCGGAACATTTAGCTTCAATATAAATAAAAATAATTCTACCGATAGAATCCCAAAAGTAATATAAATCTAATTTTGACTTATCTAAGAGTATGGATGGAAAATTCAATTGCAATTTTTTAAATTATCACAGTCCTTACAATATTACAGAAAAAACTATGAAACATTAGTATGTTAGCAAGATAAAATTAATACAATTTCAAATAACTGATATACACAATAAAACTCCTAGATATAAATACCCTTAGTTTATTTATAATAAAAACAATAATTTCTCATAAAAAAAGCAAAAACTGCATTTCTGACTTCAAATAAAACAAAACACAATTATGATTAATTATGAATATTTAAAAAAGAATAATTTAGGCTGATTTATTAAAAGTTTCTTGGAATATATTAACTATTTTTAACGAGAGAGCTATTTTAAAATTTTAAACTATATACTGTATAAGATCTATTGTGACTTTAAACTTTTAAGTATGTTACTAGAAGAACAGTTTAAATTAATTCAAAAATCATGATTCATTTGGTAAAACATTTTAAACATAACAATTTACAACGAAACAGAATTAAAGAACAACACAAATACACCATAACTATACCTATTAGTAATATTTGTAGAATGTAATTACTATTTGTAAATCTAATGATAACAAAGATATGAAATGTACTCCCAATATATTATTACGGTTCAAATTATAAAATATTAAAACATCATACATTTCAACATACAGGCAAATAGATTCGCGATACCTATCGACAATAATTCCCTCACAAATCTCGTAGTCTTCAGCGAAATATATATGCAGGTAATCCTGCAAACAACACAAAAATGTTACATGCTCCAATTATCCCACACAAAATACATATAAGAGTTGTTGAGATATGTATGCTTGGTACACATATATGTTTCAACAACTCATACATATATGAATATGTAGCTTAGCTTGGGTTAGCTCAGATAGGTCGCGAATCACATGTATTAGGCAACAGCCGAGGTGTGCCGTGAACCCTTGAACTAGTTGCCCAAATAAAATCGGCTGAGTGCCTTAGGCGCTCGCCTTAGTAGTCCGGTGTAGCTGTTAAGACCTTGCTCTGTCAATAGCGTAGTCAGATCGAAAAAAAAAAAACATTTTTAGAAATGTCTGTCTGTTTGTTTGTATGAACACGCATCAATGCTAAATGTTCATAACAAAACCTCACCTCACTTGTTGCCTTTGGAGTGATATTTTACAAAACATGTATAAAAATCAACCATTTAAATTCAAATTAGTATCTATACATTGCCCCCGCATTCAAAATCTGAGTGCGCAAACATTTTGAGTACATGAGACACTACTCAAAATTTAAAGTTTCATATATTTAAAAATAAACTGTAAAAATAAGTAAGTTTGGTCGCTCTGGGATCTTAATCTAAATAACTGTCTTCGGTCTTTGGTGAGTACTTTATATTTCCGCTAATTATTTTACTTTATTAATACGTCACAGCCTCCGAAACATCACATTCAAAATCCAATTATTCTCTAACCATCCCTAAACACATCTCATGTTTCTTTCTAATTGTATAAGAAGTTACATCACTGTGCAATATTATTCGCGATCAAACATAGATAAATTAGATCCGTTTTTTTTTTAATCTGTATTAACGCGAGCGAACCCGTTAACAAAACCCAGTTTACATGATCAGTAAATATAATAAATTAATATTCTTTTGTCCTGTTTAGTTTGTACACTGATATTTTCTTAGATCTAACCATTGGTATTGTTAAAAAATAAGTTATTGTAAGTAATGCAAATTAAAAAGGAAAATATAGATTTATTATGCGACAATTTATTCCAATAGTATTACGTTTATACTCACGTAAGCAAGATAAAGCAGAGATGGGTGCGAAGTCATCACAGCAGCCAACGCCGCGGCAACAGCTTGTATCCCGCGTAAAGCAACGCGCCCACGCACGCCACACGGACGGACACGCGGATCACGCGAGTCGACATCGAAACCGGTGGCACTCTTATTATATGCACGAAAAAAAAAACGAATAGAAACACACAGAATCAATTTCAAATCAATCTGACAACTCTGATTAAATTGCAACCACCAATTACTACGTGTATTTATTTATTTAATCTATCTAATACCTTTAAACGAGCAATTCTTGTATATTTTTATATATTTAGGATTTCGGAAACGGCGTCATCAATTTCCGTGAAACTTAATATATAGGTAGTTTCGGGGACGATAAATCGATCTAGCTAGATTTCATTCATAGAAATCTTTTTTTAATTGAGTTTTCAGGCATTGAAAAAATATAGCTAGAATATAAAAGTAAAAGGTCAAACCAAAAATAGCTTAGATGCTTCGAAAATCCGTGTAACCCCAGTTCGAATCCGAGTGACAGCAGATGATTTTTATTTTGTAAAAAATGTTTTAATTTTATAAGGCAAACCTAAGTTTATTTTGATTTCTAAATGTTTTTTAAAGGACCGACCTAGGCTCGCCCAGGTACTTTAATCTTTATTGTACATCATTACACTGATGACTGGTTACTCGTGAGCAATATTTTATTAAATACTCAGCACTTGATACACGTTCTAAATCAATAAAAAATAGATGCTTAATATTTGACCTAATTATCTAAAAACTTCAAGAATATAGTAATTCTTCTACCGTTTATGTTAAAGCAGTGTCAATGACAGTCGGGTGTAATAAAAATGAAGCCGACCAATTAATAAAGGATAATTTTTCGAAGTTTGAACAAACAAGGGAATTTATTGTCCGTTTTATTATCGAAGGTTATAAACTCCTAGAATTTATTTAAACTTGTACCCATACTTTTGAGAATACTAGAAGAAACTATAACTTAGGTTATTTTTGTTGTTTATTAGTATTTGTGTTGGTTTTTTTATTTTATATGTTAAATATGTCCATAAACTATTACACGATTGAAGACTTTCAGTCTTTAAACAGTCACGATGTATATATACACTATAAAACATTTCAAATTATGTGATTAGTACAAAGGGCGGCCTTATTGATAATAGCAATCTTTTCCAGGCAACCTTTGGATGGATATGTTCCATGTAGTAGAACTAGGGGTATATCGGATATACAAGTAAAATAAAAGCTATTAAATAACATATAAATTACAGGCATGTACACTAACTACTTTTTAATCTTTTTGGCCACTCTGAAGATAACCTTAAATTTGGGCTTGAACGTATAGCCCAGAGTGTAATACTAAAATTTAAGTTGTAAAATTGTAAACTAAAAAAACAAGCTTTCCCATGTTAATTATATGGGAAATTGAAAACTACCATGCAGCACATCTTAATATTAATATTAAGAGCTGTGGCTTTCACAGGATTTTTTTTCATCATTTCCAACAATATTTTCGATATAATTAAAAGAAAAAATCTAGACGATTTTTTTGAGTCAGTCTAATGTATATATATAATATAATACGTATGTATAACTAAATTTGTGTTCTGTGTGACTATATTCAGAGCAGTCAAAGAGTTTGGCAAAGATTAATCCTAATAATACGCAAGCAACTGTTATTCGTAGAACACATTAGCTCACTTAAATTATTGTAGTAGACACACAGCCTAAATAAAAAAGAGGTGATTATAAATCAAATTAAATATAACTAACTGCAGTAATGGAGGTATATCCTGTGGTTGAATTTTCCCCCAATGTTCTATGATGCCAGCAACATGACCGATGCCGACCACTCCAACGATACGGCATGGTTCGCGACCTAAACAACATAGAATTTCTTTTTAGAATCATTACTGTAACATATTCCTTAAAATTATGTACAAGACTTCGTTACAATTGAATACGAAATACAATGGAATTTCAATAATAGCCCATCTCGAAATTTGTCTAATCGTTCGAGTAATGACGTCAGGCTTCTAGAGTTTTCCACACTCTTTAGTTAATGAGCGCCAAAGTGCGTTCTAGTAGAATTCTTTGTGACAAACCATTATAAGTGTAACTGTAGTGAGTGATAGTGAGTTTATCTGATTTTTGTCTATAAAAGTACAAACTAAATTACTCTTGGCCTAAATGGAATTTAATTTACCCACAACTATAATAGTGTATAACCACAGGCTTAAACATATAAACATACCTATGGCCATAACAATATAAGTATTTCGGGAAGTCAAATCAATAAAAAATATGCAAAATACTAGTAATTAGAAAGACAGAATTACATAAAGGTTATGGGTTTAGTAAAAAAAAACCTCTCGTAACGGGAGAATACTCGACGAACTAGGTAGGGTTCTCGCTTTTGACGTCATAGCCCCTCTGGAACCCACGCACTATCAAGTACATTGCCGACCCACAGTATTAGATATAGCTCTCTTAAAAAATATCACGCTTCCTGTACGACTCATACAAGTAGTACACGAACTTGATTCAGATCATCGCCCGGTTGTTTTACAGTTAGGTCACAATTCAGACTTCACCCCGCCGTCGTTTAGGGTGGCTGATTACGCGAAACTCGTTCAATATTTTAAAGAAAATCCGTCGTCTAGTAGTTTAGACAGGATTCCGGACGTGTTGGTGTCTAAAGCCGACGCGGATTCGGCCATCGATTCCCTGGTTGATTATCTCCAGACCGCCGTCAGGGTGACCTCGAAAGAGGTACAAGCGGCGAACGATCGCCGTTTTATACTGCCTGACGACGTGAGAGCATTGATCACGGAAAAGAACGCCGCGACTCGAGCTTACGACGCTTACCCGTCTGTAGAAAATCGCGATCGTTTACGTTTGTTACGAAAAACAGTCAAGTCTCGTATTTCTGAGATCCGGGGCGACAGGTGGGACAGACTCCTGGAGGGTCTCCAGCCGTCTCACCTGTCGTACTGGACTCTAGCGCGAACTCTCAAATCAGACATGGTCACTCCAATGCCTCCTCTCGACAGAGGCCCCGGGTTGCTTCCCGCGTTCGATAGCATAGATAAAGCGGAATGCCTTGCAGCAAGCTTAGAGAAACAGTGTTCGCCAAACACTGATAACACTGACCCTTCCATCATAGAGTCTATCGAAACAACCGTAGAGCATGCACTCACGTCTCCTCCGGCGGATACCCTAACCCCGATAACGTTTGACGAAGTTTCGGCCGCCATCAAGCGTCTCAAGCCTAGGAAGTCCCCAGGTCCCGATGGGATCAGGAACGAGGTTCTGAAACTCCTTCCTGATCGCATCATAGCTCTATTGGTCTGCGTCTTCAATGCGGCCATGTCCCAGGGTCACTTTCCAGCCGTCTGGAAAAAGGCCGTAGTGATAGGTATTCACAAGCCCGGCAAGAAAGCTACGCTTCCCGTTAGCTATCGCTCCATTAGTCTGTTAGATACCTTTGGAAAACTTTACGAGCGGCTCCTTCTGAACCGTCTTCAGATCTCGATTACAGATTTAAAATTAATACCACCTGAGCAGTTTGGATTTCGCGCCGAACACTCTTGCACGAATCAAGTACACCGCCTCACGGAGTACATTTTCTCTAAATTTAACGCCGATCCGAAACGTAAACCGAAACGCACAATTGCAGTCTTCTTCGATATTGCCAAGGCCTTCGATAAGGTCTGGCACGGAGGGCTCATCCATAAATTATGTAAATCTCGCGTACCCGATAGGTTAATTCATATTATCCGCGATTATCTCACTGATAGAACATTCCGCTTCAGAGTGGATGGTGAACTATCGCTGCCCCACCCGATACGCTCAGGTGTGCCACAGGGCTCCATACTCGCGCCCACGCTCTTCAATCTGTTCATCAGTGACCTACCTCGGTCTCGGGGGGTCGAGATAGGTTGTTACGCTGACGATACCGTTATTTACACTTCCGGCTGGCGGTCGGACTTTCTTAGGAAGCGCATTGAAAAAGCCGTTCATACTCTCGGTGAATGGTTTCGTCGATGGCGCATAGAAGTTAATCCCGATAAGAGTGCCGCAATACTCTTCGATCCCACGAAACGCGTTAATAAATTTGAGCCCATCAGGCTATACGGAATCGATATTCCTTGGGTCGAAGAGGTCAAATATCTCGGTGTCACATTAGATAAACATTTAAAGTTCAATTCACATACAGACAGAGTGCGAAACAAAGCCGCTATGGTCTTGGGTCGCCTCCATCCGTT
>JACEII010001140.1:9363-21757 GCA_014332785.1 Antheraea mylitta | reverse complement strand
CAATCGGTAGCCTTATGCCCGCCCTTGCCGCAGCGGAAGCACTGGTCGCTTCTGTCCATTTCCGCGGTGCACCTGTGTCTAATGTGACCGGGTTCCATGCAACGGAAGCATCGGAGGGTTCTCGGCTGCAGAAGGGTTACCTGGACGGCTACCCAACCCAAGAGAAGCCTCCGCTCCTGAGCCACCTTTTTTGCTGCCGCTACTGGGCACCGTACCCACGCAGTGGATGTCCCGTATGGAGCACGACGCAGCTCTCCCACTTTTACCTGCTCCGCTGAACAGCCTCCTTTAGTGGCCACCGCAGAAGCAATCTCTTCTCTTGTGGCTGAGTCGTCTAGTCCGGTGATGCGGAGCTCAGCACACTTGGCAGGTCGAGTCACCTGGACTACTCCCTCTCCCATTTCTTCGGCAAAGATGTTTCTGAGCCGTTAAGCCAGCTGATCTGCCTTTTCACCGCTCGTGGTACCCGGCACTTCGAGTTTGCGTGCTCCGGTAGCCGTTTCTTTAAACTTCAGGAAGGGTATGCCGAGGCTAGCCACGTCTACTTTGCTTTTCGCCACCGACACCACCCTCCTGAAGTCCACTCCGTTGTCTGCTGCACCCTCCGGCAGAGTGAGTAACACAGCGGATGACCGCGGAATCACCAACTTTGCGGGGGTAATCTTCGTTGTCGGCGTTTTCGCCGAGGTCGCACTTTTCTTCTTCGAGGTCCGCTTGACCACTGTGGACCACGAGTCTTTCCCTTTCGGCGCCGCAGCAGATGAAACTCTCTGTTGAGAAGACACTTCTGCCTCCTTTGCCGCCAGGGATTTCTTCTTTTTCCGTTTACCCTTCTCAGCGGTAACCGCAGGTGCAGAGGTTTCAAACGACAATACTGGCGCCTCCACAACTTCGGCAGACGATTGTATCGCCTTTTTGTCAGCCGCCAGTGCAGGCCGAAGCCTTTTCTCCGGTGGGAGTCTCTCCTTAATATCATCGAAACGGGCATTGAACATGTTGCCCACAGCATGCAACATTGCTTGCATTGCCCGTTCGAGTTTTTCCTCCGTAATCACTGTAGAGGGTATTTCGTCCTCCTCTCTTTGTCGCGTCTGTGAAAGAGGAGGGAACTCCTCGGTTGGCTTTCTTTTCTTACGAGAGTGAGGCTCCGGTTCCACAGATGCAACAAGCGGAGTGGGTGGAGCTGCTTGTGTGGGCAGTTCAGAGACAGACAGATCTCTAAAGCTGGCCTTTATAAGATCGGCTCTGAGCTCCGCAACTTCTTTGCGAAGCTCCGCTATCTCGGCCGTCTGTCTCTCTTCCCTCTCTCGTAAAGCCGTGTACGCTTCTTGGAGTTTTGATAACTCCTCCGGGATGGGCCGCTTCGCCATCGTCCTCACTGCGTCCGCAATTGAAGCGGCGGCCTCATTAAGAGCCCCCCGAAGGGGGCCCTGGATATTGGTTGATTTTTCCTGACACCGTGAGGATGATGTCCACATCTTTCAGTACCCTTTTTTTAAGGTCTACTGCAACCTGCTCGTCGGAACGAGAAATATTTTTTAATTTCTTTTTGTTGGCCCGCTCTAGTCTAGCTCTGGCCGCTAAATCCTCTATATCTTCCTCCGCCTTCAGGTACAGCTCTTTCTTCCGAAGTTCGAGAACCGCTGACTTAGCCGCAGCCAGAGCCACGTACTCCCCAGTAGTTGCAGGGCGTCCTCTCTTTTTTTTCACCTTAGGCACGTCGGGACGTGGCGTCGGCGCAGCACTCGGAGGTTCTCCATCGGAAGCAGAGTCCGTAGAGAGACACACCTCCATACCTTCTGCAGGATTCCGGAAGAATTTGCTGAGNGAGAGAAGCTTCTTAAACATAAAGATTTCAGACAGAATAGATAATGAAAGTATAAGAAAAAGAACGAAAGTAACGGACATACGGAAAAGAATAAGATATTTGAAATGGAACAGGGCAGGTCACATCTGCAGGCAAGATAATTTCAGGTGGACAAAAAAAGTAACAGAGTGGGTGCCACTAGGTTACAAAAGGAAGCCAGGAAGACCAAAAAAACGATGGCGAGATATTTTCCATCAAGATGTGGAGCAGATTGGATGAGAAAGGCAAGGGAAAGGGACCTGTGGAAAAAATTAGGGGAGGCCTACGCCGAAGAGGCGACTACAATATAAATAAAGGAATAAAACGAATCTGTAAACAAAAAGAAAGTGTAGAATAAAGGCTTTTTTATTTTATTTTATTTTATTTTATTTTATTTATATAGCCTCCTCAGACGCTCCCCTAATGCCTCTACCGAGAGAACCAAGGCTTTTCCTGGGACGCCATCAGGTCCAGGGGCAGTATTTCTGCCGCGGAGTCGAACAACCGCCAAATCCAGTTCAGCCTCAGAAACCGCAGGCACTTCCATTTCTTGCATGCCTCTGGGTACCGCAAGTAGTCCGATGAGCGGAGATGCATATTCCGGATGTCTCGGAAAAAGGGCATCAATGATCCCATTCAGTAACCTCGGCGAGAGGGTTTGTGTGATGGGAGGTGCCCACGGTCGAAGTCGTCCGAGTACTGTGCGGTAAGCACGCCCCCAAGGGTCATTATCTAGGGTTAGTAGTAGCTGTTCTCGGGCAGCCGCCTTTACTTTCTTGATTGCCACCTGTAGGGTCTTTTTTGAACCTTTTTTTTTTTTTTTACCAGGGGAAATCCTACATGGGATACCCTTCCATTGTCGGGGGACAATGAGAGGGTTATGCCGGACTCCTACCGGCTAAAACCCCTGGGCCGCTTTTGCGCGCATGTGGACTAGAGTCGAGGGCTAACGACGAGCATGTACTCCTTCTAAACTCTGGTCGCGCGCTTGGGTCACCCGCAGATGTTCAGACGGGGACCCACATCTCGAGAGAGCAAATAAAAACGCTCCCTCTTGCTTCATAAAAATACTGAAGCTGCGGCTAATACCGTGGCTTCACGTCACGGGAACTCCATTTAGTGGCGACAAATGCCCCCGCGTCTGCCACAGGAGTTGAACTATCTAGGGGGGCCTCTGATGGTGAATGCCACCCCCTCTTCTACTTCTGCGGCCGGATCTCGCGCGCCGGACAGCAGGCGCATCGGCGGCTCTTTCCCGTTGCCTTTCGGCATCTTCTTTTTGTACAAGTACGCTCTCGCAAAATGCTGCGACAGCGTTCCACACCCTCTCTTCGCGAACCATAGAGCGGACTACTGCAGGCAGAGAGAGGTCGTGCCCCACTACTGCAGTCATCTCCCGGCGCTCATCCGTCCACGCGGGACATTCCTCTAAAACATGTTGAGAGGTTTCTACGTCACATCGGTCATAGTGGTGACATTGGGCCGTTGGCTCCCTCCCGGCAATCTGGTGCAGGTACTTCCCAAAACAGCCATGGCCGGTTAGCACCTGCACCAGCCGGAAGGTAAGCACACCATGAGTTCGTTCCACCCACTGGATCAAAAGTGGACGGATTGCCGCTATTATTGAAACGCCAGTCGTAGCTCTGGCCAATCTTACACTCCAAGTTGTAAGGAGTACTCTATTCAGATCGGCTCTATGCGCCTCCGCCTCCCGAGGTGGTATGGATTCGCCGCGGCGCAACCTGGCAGTACGCCACTGGTACATACCGGCATGCATATGCACCAACAGCTCCCTTGGCGGAGAACACGCCAGCAGGCACGCCGCCTCACACGATATTGTGCGGTAACCACGTATTACCCTGACAGCCATAATCCTCTGGAGACCCCGCAAGACAGCAGAATTTGTGGCTGTCAGGGCTTCGTGCCATACTGGGGCTCCGTACATGGCCATTGACCTTACCACCCCGAGGTAGAGGGAGCGCGAACCCACACCGGCACCGCCTATATTAAGCAGCGCGCCCGCCAAGACAGAGGCCGTTCTCTTGACCTTTGGAGCCAATTGTGAAAAATGCTCCACAAAATTCCACCTACTGTCTAAGACGAGACCAAGATACTTCATCTTGGTCCCAACCGGTATCTGAACACCGCCGATAGTGAGATGGGTGCCCCGTTGTGGTGGCCTGCGCGGGCCGTGGAAGCAGATGGCCTCGGTTTTGCTGAGGGCCACCTCTAACCCCAGCAGTCGAATCCTTCTCACGGCCTGCGCAACACTCGCGGTCGCCAAACGGATGGCATCCCTGAGGGTATCGCCACGAGCCATGACGAGCGTATCGTCGGCGTAGCAAGTTACGGCTGCCCCGGGCAGGAGGGCACCGCGCAGCACCCAGTCATAGCCGATGTTCCACAGGAGCGGACCAAGAACCGACCCCTGTGGAACACCGCACGACATCTCCCTCTGGTGGGTGCGCCCGTCCTGCCCAACGCACAAAACTCGTCTGTTCCCTAGGTACGACAGGACCAGTCTCACTAGGTATCCAGGTACCCGGTGGTGCCTTAACCCTTTTACTATGCACTCCCAGGGGAGGCTGTTAAAAGCGTTCGCTATGTCTAATGACACAGCTAACAGCACTCTCCCCTGGGAGGTCGCTTCTTCCGAGAGGGCCTTGACGCGCAAAATCGCATCAATCGTCGACCGACCCTCTCGGAAGCCAAACTGCACCTCAGCCAGATCTGGTCCGGTATGGGAAAGATGTTTTACCAGACGCCGCGCGACGATACGCTCAAACAATTTCCCTGCCTCGTCTAACAATACGATCGGCCGATAGGCTGATGGTACATCCACGGGTCTGCCCTGTTTCTTCAAGAGCACCAATCGACCAACCTTCCACTGAGGTGGAAATTCTCCGCGTTGAAGACAGGCGCTATACAGCCTGCGAAGTCTATCTCCCATAACCTCTAGTGCCAGCACCCAGGCACGGCCTGGGATCCCGTCAGGCCCCGGGGCTGTATTTTTCTCCCGGAGCCATCTCACGGCCGTGTCGAGCTCTGACACCGTGACCAGGGGCACCTCCGCATGATCGTCGTCCCCATTCGAACCAGCCGAAAAAGGGGGCTGATGCTCTGTCCGGTTGGGGAAGAGCGCCGTCAGAATCGTCTCCAAAAGCTGCGGCTGGAGACTGGGTGATCGGGGGAGCCCAAGGACGTAAAAAGCCCAATACCGTACGGTAGGGGCGTCCCCACGGGTCAGCGTCCAGAGTCTCCAGGAGGTCCTCTCTTGCCCGAGCTTTAGCTGTCCGGATGGAGATCTGGAGCGACTTTTTGGCTTCCCTGTATGCGTCATATAGTTGCGCCTCTACAGTCGCATCCCTACCAAGGCGACGCCTCCGGTGTCTAGCGTACTGGCGTCTCGCGGCCACACAAGTCGTGCGCAACTGCGCTATTTCGGCAGACCACCAGTACGCTTGTCGTCTTTGCGGCTGAGGTCGAGCTCGGGGCATGGCGGCGTCACAAACACGCGTCATGGCGTCCCGGAACCACCGGGCCTCCTCAACCATATTAACCGGGCCATCGGGAAGCGAGTGCCAGGATGCCACCATAGAGGCTTCAACTAACAGGTCTTGTCTTAGCCGTGTGATAGCCCACTTAGGGAACTGAGAGTCTTGTCCGTTGGAGACTGGAGCCGTCGAAGAGGCGCAGACGTCAAAGCGGATATACATGTGGTCGGAGAGGGATTCCGCTTCCTCTACGACTCTCCAGTCCCGTACGCGCCGAGCGACAGCAGGAGTGGCAAAGGTCACATCTACCACAGAGCCACCCTGTTGACGACGGCACGTATTAGCCGAGCCAAGGTTTAAGATTGAGAGGCCAATCTCCAATGTCCAGTCCAGTAATGCCCTGCCACGTATGTCGGTGACAGGTGATCCCCACGCCGCGGACTTCGCGTTGTAATCCCCCGCCACCACCATAGGGCAGGGCAGCGTACGTCCGATGAAGGCTCCTAGGCGATCTAAGAACGCCTCGAATTCGGCAAATGTCCGGTTAGGGGAGAAATAAACGCTTATTAGCACAAACTCTCCCCATTATACCGCAACAAATCCCATGTCTCTAGTCAATACAGACATAATGGGAGATCCGACATTGTTACTGCTTATTATAGCCGCTGTTCCCGAAAGATCCCCTATCCAGTTGTCTCTGGAAGGGACAAAATAGGGCTCAGTGACCAATACGACTTGGATGGACCACTCGGCCATGGTCTGGATCAAAAGGTCTTGCGCCACAGCCGAGTGGTTGATGTTCACCTGGAGGAACTTGTGAGCCATATTGGTCACTGAGTTTCCATTTCCGTCACCTCCTCGGACAATATGGAAGGTCCGGGAACAGCAGTGGCTGCAGCATCTCTGGGCAGTTGCGTGCTACGAGCAGCCCTACCTTTCTTCATCATCTTTCTCGTGGGAACACACGATCTGCTTCCCAGACGATGATTTGCGGGCCGACCCGCTTCGGCACACAGCGTGCAGTGAGGTGAGGCCGAACAACTAGAGGCCTTATGACCGGTTTGCCCACAGTGGAAACACTGTTCACTGCGGTCTGTATCCGCAGTGCACCGCTTTCTAATATGCCCCGTCTGCATGCAACGGTAGCATCTGGCAACTAGGGGTTGCAGCAGCTTGACCTGGACTGCAACCCACCCTATTAAAAGTCGGCCTTCCTGGGCCAACTTTTTAGCTGTTCCCACAGGGCAGCGCACCCACGCTGTACCATCTCCATAAGGAGAGCGTCGGATTTCGCCCACTTTTACCTGTGATACGGAACAGGAGCCCTTCCCTGCCACCACAGCTGCTATCTGATCTTTGGTGGTGGAATCGTCCAAACCCAACAAGCGCAACTCCGTACTCTTTACGGGCCTGGAGACTTCCACTACGTCCTCCCCGATGACCTCATTTAAGGTCAACCTTAGCTTTTCGGCAAGCCGATCAGCTTTCTCGCCGCTGGAGGCTCCTGGTACCTCTAGTTTCCGGGCCCCAGAGGCTGTCTGCTTTCATTTCTGTTATTAAAAGAACTTATAAAGACAACAGCTGTTATTTTTACATCATAGAACCCTAAAGATATTATTTTAAAAATAAAATACGTTATAATGTGAAGAACCATCCTAAAATTTAAATTAGTACATGTTGCTTAGACTTTTTTTATGAGTGTATATATATTTTTTTTATCTATGACCACACATAACTTTTTACAATATAGTCCGATTTTAAAAAATCTTTTTTATTTTTATCTTTTTTTTTCTTTTTTATCTTTATTCTTTTTTTATCTTTTTTAAGAAAAAACAATTCCAAGTGTATGAAAACAGGGGATGATTTATAATTCAGTCTCTGAGTTGTGTATTACAAATAAATTAAGCATGTACTAATTAGTAGATCATAGCCACAAAAGATTATAAAATAAAATCTTTTTAACAAAAAATTAAACCACCGAAAAAACTGAAAATCAAAAAATAATAAAACTTTTACTTTATTAATCTTAATAACCAAGTTGTTATACCTAAGTGATTTTGAGTCGGCGTCAGATAATAATCAATGAAAAAAGTTCAGCAAATTAAATTAAATTTAAAACATATATCCAAATCAAATTAAAAATGCAATGTGAAATCTCCAGCGGTAACGTGTGCGCCCGTTCGGGTTGTTGTCTCGCTGACATTAACTTATTATATATATGCTTTAGGTAATTAATTAATTTGCTTGTTTGGCGCCGACTTAAAATCACTTAGGTATACTTACATTACTTTAAGAACTTAGTTATTAAGATTAATAAAGTAAAAGGTTTATTATTTTTTGCTTTCCAGGTTTTTCGGCGGTTTAATTTTTTGTTAAAAAGTTTTTTTTTCCATATAAAATGAAAAATAATTGTCACTGCGAATTTTTATCACTGTTATTTTTCATATGTGATGAATAAAAATATTATGATGTTTAAAAAAAATGTATGAGAGTGTTTCAAATAACATAGAAAAATAGGGCACGTCCGATTTCGAAGTCTCATAAAACTTTGTATGGCTTTGTCACAAATCAAATTTATGTGAAACTTAATTTGATGGATGATCAAGTATTCGAGTCGCTCGTAAAGGGATACAAATAATATTATGTCTACGTTCGTTATTCTATACGAGCTAACAAGAAAAACATGTACGGTGCCAAAATACACTGAGACGCATTACAAAATGTATATGATACTAGGGACACATCTCGGTTTTACCCGGGTGGAATTCACTGACAGAAGTATCTACTGTTTAGCACTATGATATACGAGTATACTGCTTATCAAACAAGTTTAGTAAGTTTCGTCACACAAACATCGTTTTTAGCGCATAATTTTAAATCTATACATATAATAAAAATGTAGTGTATGTACTTTTTCGACATTCGTGAAAAAAATTGTTGCAGGAACAGTGTTTATCACCAATAACCCTTAAATGCAATATATGTTATGGATATAGAAGTCAAAAATAATCTTTTTACAATTTTTGTCTGTCTGTCTTTCTCTCTGTCTGTCTGTCCCTATGAAAATGCATCGCTCTGAAAGTACTGAACCAATCTTGCCGCAACTTGACATAATTTTAACTAATATTACGAGAATACACCCAGGATACCTTTTGTCCCATAAAACGCAACGGGTTCTCCAGGATAACTAAACAAAAATTTGTGGTTAATGTAACTAGACTTTTTTACGACACCTTAGTACAAGAGCCGGCAACGTTGGAAGAACAAGAATTTTAGAATACCTGGTTCTTTAATATCATCATCATCATTACCCTTATCCCACCTAAGTAGGGTCGGCACAACATGTTTTCTTTTTCCACTCTCTCCTATCAAATGTCATCTCAGTATTCACACCTTTTACGCACATATCATTTTTCACACAATCCATCCACACCTTTTTCGGTCTTCCTCTACTCGTATATCCATCCACTATCATACTCAACACTTTTCTAGTCACATGGTTTTCATCTCTTCTCATGACATGCCCATACCATGCTAACCTATTACTTCTCAACTTCTCTGTCACCAGTGCTATTTTCAAACTTCCTCTGATATACTCATTCTTAATCTTATCCATTCTAGTCACACCACACATCCACCTTAACATTCGCATCTCTGCCACATGTAATTTCCTCTCATCCGTTTCTTTCGTAGCCCAGAACTCAGATGCATACAGCATGACCGGTCTTATCATGGTTTTATAAACTTTACCCTTGAGTTTCAAAGGCATTCGTGGGTCACAAGCTACCCCAGACACATTTCGCCATTTCATCCATCCTGCATTTATCCTGTTCCTCACATCCTTATCAATGCCACCGTCGTTTTGTATCATTGAACCGAGATACCGAAAATTGGAGCAAGCTTGTAAGGATACACCATTTAAGGCTATAGGAGAAAAACTAGATGTACCACCAAAGTCGCAAAACAAATATTCAGTTTTTGTTCCACTAATTTTTAAACCGACATTCTCCAGGATTTCTCGCCATTTTTCCAGCCTGCTCTGGACATCGTTAGCGTCCTCTCCGATAAGAACAATGTCGTCAGCAAACAGCATACACCAAGGTGTATCCTCCTGTATGTCTGATGTTAATGTATCCATAACAAGAAGAAAAAAATAAGGGCTTAAAGCTGAACCCTGGTGTAAACCTACTGTCACATTGAAATCATCGGTAACTCCAGCTTCGGACCTAACTTGTGTTTTCGCTTGACCGTACATACCACGAATAAGTTGTAGGTACTTCCCAGGTACTCTTTTCTTTTTCAAGGCCCACCACAAAACATCTCGAGGTACTCGATCATATGCCTTTTCCAGATCAACAAACACCATATGCAAGTTCTTATGTACACGTCTGTATTTTTCGCACAATTGCCGGAGTGCAATCGCTCGTCCAGGCATAAACCCAAATTGATTCTGCGTCACTTCAGTCTCATCTCTTATTCGTCTCGCTATCACTCTTTCCCAAACCTTCATACTATGTGACATGAGCTTTATTCCTCGATAATTGTTACAGTCCTGCACATCACCCTTATTCTTAAAGATAGGTACTATTATGCTATAACACCACTCATTTGGGATCGCTTCTTCCTGTAACATCTTATTAAAAAATAAAGTCAGCCACATCCATCCATCTACTTTTAAAAACTTCCATGCTTCAATAGGTATGCCATCTGGCCCTACGGATTTTCAGTTTTTCATACCATTCACAGCTTTTCTTACTTCTTCCTCACTTATTTCTTGTACAACGCCTAAATTTAATGGTACAGACTCTAGCTCTCCAGTCCTGTCATTTTCTTCATTCATTAGTCTTTCAAAATATCTCTTCCAACGACACTTTATGTCTTCATCATCCGTCAAAACGTTTCCTCTATCGTCTTTTATACATTTAACATGTGTAACATCTCTTGTACTCTTCTCTGTCGCTTTTGCTAAACTACACAAGTATTTTTGTGTTTGTGAGCTCTGTAGTGATTGGTACAAATCATCTTGTACTTTGGCTCTAGAAATAGCTACCACTCTTTTTGCATTTCTCTTACATTCTGTATACACTATTCTCTTATTTTCTTTAACAACGCTATTCTGATCTTCAATACATTTCCATTCCTCAAAAGCTATCTTTTTTTCTTTCACAGCCTTTTGTACCTCTTCATTCCACCACCAAATGTCTTTATCTATTTTTTGCCTTCCTTTCGTTTCACCAAAGACATCTCTTGCCACATTCCTCATACATGTTGCCATTTCATTCCAACACTCATTAACTGTTTTCGTCTCCATCTTTTTCATTTCTATCATTTTATTTACAACTTTGGTCCTAAATTCCTTCGCATATTCATCTTTCTCCATAAAATACCATTTAATTCTGGGTGGAGGTTTGTAAATATTTCCGGTCAGTTTTAAATTTATTTCTAAATCTAATACTAATAAACGATGTTGAGTCGTTAATACCTCTCCAGGCAAAACCTTGCAATATTTTACTATTTTAATATTGTTTCTGCGTAAAAGAAAATAATCGATTTGGGTAGTGTGATTACCACTATTGTAAGTGATAAGGTGCTGGTCTCTTTTCTGAAAAAAAGTATTAACTATTCCAAAATCGAAAGAAACTGCAGCTTGAATAAGGTTTTCACCTTCTTTGTTTTTTATTCCCAAAACCCCATCCTCCATGCACTCTCTCATAACCACCACTGTCTCTACCTACATGCCCATTAAAATCACCTCCGATATAAATATCCTCATTCTGTGAAATATTCATCATCACCCCATCAAAGTCTTCCCAAAACTTCTCTTTTACAGCCTCATTACATCCAGCTTGCGGCGCATACACACTTATTATATTTAACTCGTTTGTTCTATCAATAATTTTACCAATAGTAATCTATCATTTACTCTTTTTACGTCCGTCACACATTTTTTAAACTCATTGTCTAATACAATTCCTACGCCATTCTTCTTACCGTTACTTCCGCAGTAGTAGAATTTATATCCAACACCAATCTCTCTCGCTTTTGTCCCTTTCCATTTAGTCTCTTGCAAACAAGCCATATTTATGCATCTTCTTTGTAAGACATCCGCTAATTCTCTTGCCTTTCCAGTCATTGTTCCGACATTCCACCTAGCAAATCTCAACCTTACATCCCGAATTCCTTTCTTACTTTGAGCCCTACCCTGAGATAACCCTAATCCCCTTTTTATACTTGTCATGTTGTGAAGTATGATTTGGCTTAATTTTACGATCGGCCGCCTGCCTGACACCAACCCTCCTTGGGATTAAAACATAATGCCCTAAATACAATTAATCATAGTACTAGCAAAATACATATTAAATTTAAAAAAATAGAACTAAAAAAAAAATACATATATTAACTATATACGCAATAAAATTTAAGAGCTAGAACTAAAATAATATAAAATGCAACTTCAATTCCACTATTGTCTTGGATTACTCCTAAGCAGTAAAAGCTTATCGCCGCAACAATCCTTGATCAATATGACGTTTTGCACTCCGTTCTGCTCCTTATAATATCTCGTTAGCATTATATTGGCATACTAGTGAATTTCTAAAGAACACAAGCTTATGGCCGTTAATAATCCTTGCTCACTATAACCATCTTTGTAATATCCAGTCAAGACTGTATGTCATACTAGTGGATTTCTAAGCTTATGGCCACAACAATCCTTGCTCGTTTTCTGCATTAGCGCACTCTGTACTGTTCCTTATAATATCTAGTCAATATTGCGTTGGTATATTAGTACTTCTATTGTAAAATGTTACAATATTGTCGCTATTTTATTCCAAAAAAAATATTTTACATAATAATAAATTTATTTAGATGTTTTGAAGGCAAACGTCAACGTAGAATAAAAATAATAATATATAAATAGTAATATATTTTATAAATAAAAATAATTAATTTCAAACCATTTATTTTTTTCCATAGGAAAGAACAAATTTCATTTTATTAAACATTATTGAAAAACGGACAATTGATTTGCCTGCGGCAGAGACTGATGAGAGCA
>JACEII010001139.1:0-10584 GCA_014332785.1 Antheraea mylitta | reverse complement strand
ATTTCTCAGATTTTGAAATCATCAATACGTCGTGAACTAGTGTGGTGTATATGCCCATATCTTCCTTCGGTAAGAGGCCTATGAGGTCTAAGACCTACGCCTTCTACAGCCTATAGGCTGATGTAATTATTATTAAATCTATATTGTCACATATATATGCATGTAACATAGATAGATATATTTGACGTGTAAAGGGTGTCAAGTAACATAATAAAACTTGCGACATCCAAGCCAACCTCACCTGCACGTTGTTCACTCTGCTGATCAAGGAACGAGGCAATGGCGATAGCGGGGTGGTAGGGTTTTAAAGCCCGACTGGGTCGCAACCACCATGTACATGGCGAAAAAGCCCGTTATAGTGACTCGCTTCTGCGCGTCGCGTTTCGGGATCAGCCTGTGCATATCCAGTACCGGGTGACTTTCGTCATTATGGCCGGCATGACAACGGCGAGCAACGATGGATAATCTGTCTCTCGGTGGTCGCCACTGTTTCTGGATTGTACTATGCTTACTATCAGGCCTAGTGCAGTCACTTTGTCGTGTTTCAATAAAAAAAAATCATACACAATAAACCCGATCGCATTTATTGCCGATTCTTCTCGATAAGTGGGTTATTTGTTCCCACCGCTGGTAGTTTAAACGTTTATAAGCACCTTCACAGGGCCTAAATTGAATAAATTATTTTTGATTTTGACATCCATGAACTCATACGTCTATTTTGTTGATGTTTATTTGTTGGCTGAAGTGATTATTACAATAATTAATAACGTGATGCATTATTCTTAGTCAATGGATAACAATAAATTATAGACATATTTATTGCTGTTCACTATCTGTTATTATATGTATAAAGGTGCGGTTTTTGCTGTCAATATACAATAAAGGATTATATATAAGTAATAGTTATTAATACAACTATATTATACGAAGAGAATTGACAGGCACAAAGCTTATTATGAGCCCAGTGATGCCTGACACGCTTATCGTCATTCACCAGAGCCCGCCATTCTCTGTATCGCTTGTGGCGTTGAACACATTCAGGCTTGCTACCTTGTCACGTAATGAACAGAGACATAGAGATAGTAACAAATATTTAAAAAAGGCAAAAAGTTTCATTCTAAGTAATATAATTAGTTTTATAATCATTCTCAAATTCGAAGGCGAATTTCAGAAATTATTAGTGCATCCCATGTATCTTTATTTTTATTATACTATCAATCACGTGTGATCTCGTGTTCTCGCGGATGACAATATAAATTTGACTTTAAACATAACATTGGCTTGGTGATATTTAACTTTCTATCTGTTGAAGGATTTTTAAAAACGGTAATAGACCTTAAACAAACTTCGTTTCTTTACATTAATATAAATTCATAACAGTATTAAACTTGAGGAATGTTAACACAAGTTTTAGAAATACAGCGACAACTATCGGAAATGGCCGACCTATCATCACTCGACAAATCATTACCACCTATTTTTTGTCATATACATAACAGTTACAATTCTCAATCTCGTTTGAATGTCCAACCAGCCATATAAAGAATAACAAACACTAAGTCTTAAGAAATCAACTGATATATTGATTTTTTAACTCCAGCAGCGACATAAATATTTCATCATAACTGACAATAATATTCAGAAATATTAAACATTTAACAAATTAATATACAAACATTATAAAAACTAATCGTGTATATATTCATAATTTTTACAACGAAAATAATTAAAAAATCACATCGATATACAAATTTAAATCAATGATAGCGAAGCATAAAGTATCGATCAATTAATTTATATAGCCTCGAATCGATTTAACGTATAACGTTTCAAGTTATAACATATAATCGCTAATAACTAAATGAAGAACCGATAAAATATACCATTTTAATACCAATAAAAATATAAACCGTCACATATTCGTAGATAATTTGTTATTAAAACTCGAACTTTCCCATTCGCTATGGTGTAAATACGGTCGATTATCATCATTTTGTCAACAATCAAAAGACTATCGTAAGAATCATCAGTTTACGATATTAGTGAAGATAAGTCATAACGCCATAGTCATCCGGCTGTCATAATAGCCGATCAATTCTATACTATATTTGACATTAAATTAGAGTCAAAACTCGTTTGATACCGATATCGGTGTGTTAAGTTGACGCGGCGTCACGTTGCTATGAGGCCGTGAGATAGTAAGAATGTATGGCGTTACTGGAAGCGATTTATTTAACAATTTTCTAATATCTTTGCTACATGTTATGTATCTTTTGTTTAGGCTCTCTTTCTGAAGTGAATACTTCTTTAGCCGTGTCGAACCGTATTTCTGACAGAAGATTAATTTATGATTCCGCGTCATAATACACTATGTTATAGGTTACCGACGGTATTGCGCATGCGCGACTTGTGTCATACTAGGGTCGTATATATATAGGTGCCTGTATACATCATGATTATATTTCATTAATCAATGGATATAAAAATGTGTATCATTATTGTTCGTAATATCAATATTATGAAAACCAGACTAATGACAATAATTTTAAATTATAAATTATGATATTTAAATAACTGTAATTAATTTAAAAATTTGAAATAAAATACAATTATTCTATTGCATTGAGTTTTCACTTCTGCGGTTAGTCCTTATGACTGCCACGATTTTTTAAAATTAAAAACGTGCTAACGTATCGTAAAACCAACTAAAAGCTGAAACCTCTGACGACCTTTAGTAACAAGTAAAATTAAAAGTAGTGATATTATATAATAGTAAAAAAGTAGTAAAATTTTCGACAAAATTTCTGCCTCACTTACTTTCAGAAAACCTTTTGTATAATATTATAAACTTAACTATACATAGTTCATAGAAAAATTCAAGAGCGTAGTGTTATCGCTCCGCGCTTAAAATCGCTTAAACTAATGCCGTACATCATTTCAAACTGAGAGGCGTCATATACCATACCGATATGCTGGATATAAAATGTTTATAAGACGGCTTCCGAGGTGAGATATCGCCGGAGCATGCGTGGGCGCAGGTCGAATGGAAATGAAGAAATTTCTACAGAGAACTACTCCGATGTTTACTTATGTGTCTTGATGGCATTCGTATTTTAATTTAGTCGTAAAATACCCCATAACAATACTTTAAAGGTTATAAAGAGATATAATGGCAATTTATTTTTATGTTTTAATTCGATTTTTTTTATTATATGTCTCTCTAAGACCAAAGCCGCGCCTTTATTGACCACAACCTATTCTTAAATGTCTAATAGACCATAAACAAATATTTTATCTAACCTTTATTTTATAGATATTAGTGCGGGAACGTCTTCGTTGAACATCGATAACTTCGAATTAACTTACCTGAAACAAAAAGGAAGTGTATTAGCTTTTTGGAACTTCTTTAGGAGCGTTGAGCGGAATTTGGCATGAGCATTAGAAACGCTTTTGGTTTCGTATTAGCGACATTCTAGTAAAGCGTAACCGAAATGCTCGTGAAACATTTACCTTTGCGTCAGACGAGCACCGCGTAGCACAGCGACCTATGTATATGTACTATTGATATTTTGTATTAAACATTCATATGTTTGAAACAAAATTAATCTCATTATTTTAATTCAGGCTCAATGGAGGCACTTATCGGTTTTTATTCGGAAGAACGGAATCGAAATCTAATTGATAACACTAAATTGATTAAAGGTTGGAACAACAACTTTCGAACCCTTTACAGACCAAGTCTGAATAGAAGTACCGTTCGAAGATCAGTTTCAGTTCTTTTGATCGCACCGGGTCAGCCGCGCTGAGAGTCGCAAACAAGGTTTACGAGTCCTTTACTGAAATGTAAAAAAAAACAACCCTCGAATAGGACTGAAGCACTCAAACCCTTGCGAAATTCTCGTTTCAAACCACTATGGAGCTATCCATATATTGTCTAAATGTATAAAAATCCAGTATCATGGTGTTTGCCCACGATGAACTCCGAAACTACTGAACCGATATCCATAAAAGTTAGCATTTATGCATAATATGCTTCAACTTGAGAGATAAGGTAATTTATATTTCGATTAATGGCCTCATTATTTTTAATTAAAAATACAATTATTGCTAATGTCGATTATTGTTATCAATTGTAAGTTTCATCAGTCCCAAACAGATGGCGCTCTAAACTAGTTTGTTGACAAAACATTGTAGGACCGAATAGTTATAGATATATCCACGTTTATAATTAGTTTTTTTTTTGTCAATATATAAAAATTGTAATAAACCGGGTCCGATAATGTGAATTTAATGATTGTAGAAAAAAGAAGAAAGCATCACTCATATTTGCAAAGGTATAGAAAATAAACACTGGGATTTTTTATAGTTGATGCTATAAGACTTAAAGATAAAAAAATCTTCAAACGGGTCTAAAATCGGATTACCAGCAAAAACGACACGGAACCTTGAAAATCAATTGTACATTCGGACCTCCCAAGCTACAGACGTGTTAAAGCTTACAGCCTTTAATTAAAACTCCAGTGGGTGGGGGAGAGCGGAAGCGAAGCGGTGGCCATTTCAGAGGGGCTGTCCACTTCCGGAGTAACGTATGGACGAAGGTACTTCATTTTAGAATGACGGAGGGAAAAATAAAAACCAGGTGGACGTGTCTCGGAACAGAGAATACTGTGGAGATTAGTTAAGATATTTTGTGTAATATTTTTTCCCTTTTTTATCTAGACGATATTTAAAAAACATTTTATAATTTAAGATCATTGTTTATACAGTGTATTTTAATACAAGCGAATTGTGTAGGCAAACATTTTGCTAACACGAGCTGATAGCAAAAAATTAGGATTATATGTTTATTTTCTGTGAGAAATTTTAAAAATTTGAAGAATCAACGCTACCTGTTGGGCGCACTTATATTTACAAAGAATTTGGATGAAAATAAGTCCTTCAGAAAATTGTTCAAAATCAGCGAAGTCATTTTGAAGGATCTTGAAGGAGAGAAGAGTTATGAAGACACACACAAAATCAATTAAAATAAATCATATAAACGTAGCAACGAAGAATGATTAGTATTTATTAACACACGTATATGAAGATTTTGTACTATTGTCACATGTTTAATTTACTACTAGCTGCTACCCGCGGCTCCGCACGCGTTTTTTGAATGTATTAAATAAATTTAAAATTGTTATTAGATGTATAAATAACAATAATACTCTTTCAAAAATATTTGTATGTATGACACGCACATCATCTACAGTAACAGCTTGAAGCTGTTAAGACCTTGCTAGGTCAATGGCGTAGGCATTTCTAAGAAAAAAAAACCGTTCAAATAGGTCCAGCAATTTCAAAGATTACCCAGAATAAATAAACAAACAGGCATATCGACAGAATTAAAAAAAAAGATGTTGATATGTATTCATCAAAAAGTTGTTATTTCAATATTACATTTACATACATTACACACACACACTTTATTTTTATAATACATAATATATCACAAACCAAAAATTCGAAACAAAACTAACGTAGAATAACCTTTTTGAGGAGTTTTTGACGTTAATTCAATCTGTCATGTAGGGGATTTTATATTTTATTCATAATCTTGTCTTATTTTATTCTATATTGTGTTAAATTGGCGGCGTTTTATGTATTATGGTTTGTTTATTGTGTATAAGTGAAATGAATGAAAAATAATACCACGGAGCACATGTATTCTGGGGTCTTGAAAATTAAGAAGATAAAAATTTACGAAATATTATATATAAGATTTGGCGTTTATACCTTTACATCAACTTAGACATAGAAGAAAACTGGGTAGAGAATACATAAGAACTACCTATATTTACAACTTCAGAATTGGCAGTATGGATTAATTCCTTCGACTGTATTGATGGACGAATATTATTACTACTAACCTTTTAGAATAGCAGCACAAAATAGACTTTAAAAATGTTTGCGATAGCAACGTACTACTTATAATCAAAAACTGGAATTAAAAATGACGTAGCATAAACTTTTGAACAGGAACACAAAATAAACCCTAATAATATTTCCGATAGAATTTTATCATGTTACCATGGCAACGCATATAATACTGACACTGACAGGCAGCGGATGCTCTAAAAATAACCCGATTTTGAGACATTCTTCATTAGTGCTACGCTCCTATTGGTTTTAACGTGATGAGGTGTAGCCTACAGCCATCCTCGATAAATGAGCTATCTAATACTGAAAGAAACTTTCAAATCGAACCGGTAGTTCTTGAGATTAGCGCGTTCAACCAAACAAACAAACAAACAAACTCTTCAGCTTTATAATATTAGTATAGATAATTTAATTACCACGACGTCTGTTAATTTTTTTCACTAATATATTACCTCGCAGCCACATTTTGTTTTTAGAAATAAGGGGTCATGTATGTTCATTTACTAAAATTAAGTTAACGAATAAGTAATACGTTATTATTACCTCTTAAAAGGTAAGTATAAAACATGTTCTTAAGGTATTGCAAGTTTCCTTACCGAAGACATACAAAATGTAGACTGCAAATAGTAATTTTACTTTCATTCACTAGGTATTTCAATAGATAAAATTATATAACATATCTACTAAGTGATAAAGATATAAATGCAACATTACAAATATTCCCTTTGTGTAAAATACTTCGCATCTCTAGATTTATCTATAGTATACATGAAGTCCACTCCACAGGAATTCACCTGATCTGTAGAAAATACGGAGCCTTCACAAACGGACTAACACTTAATTGGCTCGAATAACTTATAGGTTAATTTGAAATAAGAGACGGATAAAAAGCGTACGACTGCACTCGCTGATTTATAATTAAATCGAGTGTCACGATAGAGCACTCTTTAATTATTGAGTCTTTGAGTTACGAGAAAGTACAAGGTATACGAAGAAAATGCGATTTTTTGTCGCAAGTCTGTATTTAATACATTTTTCTTATTGTTTTGTAGCGTTTGACCACAATATCATCTGATGTTATGTGATGATGATGATAGTCTATGATGGTGAATACGCTAAGCCTAGAGGAAATCGTTCTCTAGAAGAGCCGCCGCAACACACTATCAGGTGCTTGGTGACATACTTTCAATTTGAGTGTGGTAGCTAGCCAGACTTAGAAAAAGTCCTAACAGATGCAATATAACTTCTCTGACACTGCATTAAATAAAAAATAATTATAAAATGTTTGTAGTAATTCCAAAATGTACATGTACAAAATATAATAATTTAAGTATAGGACGTGTATATCTTAGAAATGTTTATGAAAATTACAACATCACAAAACAAAACAAACAAAAAAAAAAAAACAAAAACAAAACAAAATTTATTATAAGCGTACAGTTCACAATTATTTATAGGTTCTGATATGTCTGTGATGTTAATTCTAAACTAAAATTGAAATATTAAGGAAAGTTTACTTCTACCCTGAAATTCCTACACAACGTATTTGGAATAGCAATGACAGATACCCGTCTATTCATTACTGGACATTATAATTATAATTACTAGTAATCGTCCAGTTGTCGAACATTGATAGTGGAGCAAAAAAAAAACAGTTTTTATTGGTAACACTAAAGCTCGTCACTAATTACTAAACAAAAAAAAAAGGAAGAAGAAAATCGGCTGAGAAACAGAGGAGAGAGATGTTCTTAACCGTTTCCCCACTGCCCTGATGATACTAAGAGTGTTATTCGTTATTACAATACTATGCTTTTAATGGCGATGATCTTCTTCTGCTCTAAAGCTGTTATTTCTTAAAAGCATAAAGAAATATGTTTCAAAAATCCAGTATCTTTAATAATTATTCTTATAAATATAATATAGGCGATATAATCTTTCTTTCTTTATTTTTAGCAACCAATCTTCTATTAGATTATTACTACCATTTTCGACTATAGGTGATGATATAAAAAGTTTCTTGCGATCATTACAATAGACTAACAAGACGGTATGCGTCTACGTATCCAAGGAGTTTGTGTGACAAGTCAGAAGCCATGCTCCGTGGTATTATTGATCATCCACTCACTTTAACAAAAATAATCTAATATTACAAAATAGACCCAAATAACACAACATAATGTATAAAATATTAAATCCACTATATTAAATTCCAAAATCCCGCCGAAAACTCTTCCACGGTAAAGAACTTTGTAGAAATTTAAACGTTTCTCACTCTGATGTAATTCATCTAAGGCAATAAATTGCAAAGACGCAGAGTGCAATCTCATTTCCCAGCGAACGATAGATCTTCGATTTTTTTACCGACAATCTCCTTCTGAATAGTTAATACGTAGAACCGTCAGGTGATATGCCCGAGAGCATTTCATTTAAACGCTAATTAATGAATCCGATGGATTCGACCTTCGTTTTGCATTCGAGAAAATAAAACTTGATAGCAGCTGAAACTCTTTTACTGTTCCTGGAGACGTCCATTTACACAAAAAGATATTAAATACAGGAAGTATTTTACAATAATAGATGCAACTAGGATATCGTGAACAACGTTTACTTGCTACATTACTTACATTTCAACTAATTTGGTATATTAAAACACCGATAAAAAACTGAACTCCAGATTTTGACAGATCAAATATCCTATTATTTGCTGCCGATTATCATCAAGAATCAAAACTAGTAAATATATGTATAGAAAGTAACCCAAAAATAATGGACAATATGCTATATGTCATCATCAGACATCAGACATATATCTTCACAGAATGATGTGATAAATTCCGTACAAATTCAGAGCTTTTTTTGTACTTTATTTCTAGTTTCGTTTAGTTTAGTCAATTCACACTATAGACCTGACAATATGCCTCTAAGCACACTTATTGTTGCAGTCTCGCAGACATACTCAAGAGTCAAGCTAAAACTCTAAGTGCACTGTAACCTTTGACCACATAAATTATACTAATGTAAAAAAAAATCGGGTGAACGTACCCGTTACACGGTTCAGATAATTATGCTTGAAAACCATTGTTGTGTGTAAATGAAGTACACATTACTAACTTTTGAACGCACTGCGAAAGAATAAACAAGTCGTAAATGGTAACGATAAGGTTGGTTTAAGACCATTTGTGTTGTGCTCGCGTCACTGTGCATGTATAAGGGGTCACCTGCATTGCTATTAAAGTATAGTATGGTTGAAGTCGTAAACAAGGCGTTGTGGACTAGTGATTTGACCGATGGAGTATCAATTCTATGTCCGCAGGTTCGAACCCTGGCATGTATCAACGAATTTCTCGGAATTCGCATACATACTAATTTAAATTGGAAACTATCGGCTGACGATAGAGTAAAACATCGTGAGGAAACCTGAACCTGAGAAAATTATCTTGTAGTACTACCGTATGTGGGAAACCAGAACTGTTGATTTCTCAGAGTTTGAAATCACCGATACGTCGTGGGCTGGCGTGGTGATTATGCCCATACCTTCGCGGAAGAGGCCTATGGCCTTGCATTGGGTCTCTTCCAGGCTGATGATGATGGTGATTGTAGGGCATTTTCTAATACCTATTTGAGTAACTACCATCGTCGAGTTGAAAATCTATCAAGCTTGACCTTTAAGAAAGCCACCTACTCATTTAACATTCAGTGAAATTGTAGTCGAACTATAAATCTTACAAGTCATCTTCTGATTGCGACATGATTTTCTTGTTCTTGATTCATCTATCAAAACACGACCTTATAACTTGAAACATTATGTCGAGTTTTGAACACGATGACTCTTTGCTAACAAGTGCCACGAATCGTTTTATTTAGAAAAAAAATTGAAATAAACTTATTCACATATATTATTAAAATATAATTAAGTCAAATAAATCCTTCCCACGCGCGGTTATCCGCTCACAAAATCGTAAATAATGTGTTTTATTGCTACGACAAGAGACAGATGGGCTGCTCATCATGTTTCATCATGTTTGTGTCCGGCGGCGGCGGTGTTGCCAGGCTACTATTTACGCGGAACATCCAAGGGTTTAAATTATTGTTCACAGTAAACATGGTGTTTATTTAAATCAACTCAACATCATCTTCTTACCCTTATGCTACCTATTTAGGGCCCGCACAATATGTTTCTCGTGTTGTGATGTATGAATTATCTTAATTTTTACGATCTGTCACCTGCCTGACATCAACCCTACTTGGGATTATTTTGTAGTATCATAATATTTATAATTATAATATGTAATTACGAGGTCTTATAGGCACATTTTCTAGCTTTACAATTGCTTTATAGGCTTTAGCATTAGAAGATTATTTATAGTTTTTGTTTGAGCGGCAATAACATTCGGGTTAAAAAACGAAGATGTTCAACATAAACGTTTTGCTTTTTATATAGTCATTTTTAGTTACACAACAAAAATAAAATCAACTTTGGACTGTTCCAGGCGACTACATTTTATATCAATCAACTATTAAAGTAATTAAATAATAGATTAATTTTATCTTAAAATTTAATAAAGAATTTTAGATTCATTTTATTATTCTTGAATTAGGACTATTCAAAATATGCCACCGGACTGCAATAACTAACAATAAAATACCTATAGATTTTTACAAAAT
>JACEII010001138.1:0-10584 GCA_014332785.1 Antheraea mylitta | reverse complement strand
ATTTTGTAAAAATCTATAGGTATTTTATTGTTAGTTATTGCAGTCCGGTGGCATATTTTGAATAGTCCTAATTCAAGAATAATAAAATGAATCTAAAATTCTTTATTAAATTTTAAGATAAAATTAATCTATTATTTAATTACTTTAATAGTTGATTGATATAAAATGTAGTCGCCTGGAACAGTCCAAAGTTGATTTTATTTTTGTTGTGTAACTAAAAATGACTATATAAAAAGCAAAACGTTTATGTTGAACATCTTCGTTTTTTAACCCGAATGTTATTGCCGCTCAAACAAAAACTATAAATAATCTTCTAATGCTAAAGCCTATAAAGCAATTGTAAAGCTAGAAAATGTGCCTATAAGACCTCGTAATTACATATTATAATTATAAATATTATGATACTACAAAATAATCCCAAGTAGGGTTGATGTCAGGCAGGTGACAGATCGTAAAAATTAAGATAATTCATACATCACAACACGAGAAACATATTGTGCGGGCCCTAAATAGGTAGCATAAGGGTAAGAAGATGATGTTGAGTTGATTTAAATAAACACCATGTTTACTGTGAACAATAATTTAAACCCTTGGATGTTCCGCGTAAATAGTAGCCTGGCAACACCGCCGCCGCCGGACACAAACATGATGAAACATGATGAGCAGCCCATCTGTCTCTTGTCGTAGCAATAAAACACATTATTTACGATTTTGTGAGCGGATAACCGCGCGTGGGAAGGATTTATTTGACTTAATTATATTTTAATAATATATGTGAATAAGTTTATTTCAATTTTTTTTCTAAATAAAACGATTCGTGGCACTTGTTAGCAAAGAGTCATCGTGTTCAAAACTCGACATAATGTTTCAAGTTATAAGGTCGTGTTTTGATAGATGAATCAAGAACAAGAAAATCATGTCGCAATCAGAAGATGACTTGTAAGATTTATAGTTCGACTACAATTTCACTGAATGTTAAATGAGTAGGTGGCTTTCTTAAAGGTCAAGCTTGATAGATTTTCAACTCGACGATGGTAGTTACTCAAATAGGTATTAGAAAATGCCCTACAATCACCATCATCATCAGCCTGGAAGAGACCCAATGCAAGGCCATAGGCCTCTTCCGCGAAGGTATGGGCATAATCACCACGCCAGCCCACGACGTATCGGTGATTTCAAACTCTGAGAAATCAACAGTTCTGGTTTCCCACATACGGTAGTACTACAAGATAATTTTCTCAGGTTCAGGTTTCCTCACGATGTTTTACTCTATCGTCAGCCGATAGTTTCCAATTTAAATTAGTATGTATGCGAATTCCGAGAAATTCGTTGATACATGCCAGGGTTCGAACCTGCGGACATAGAATTGATACTCCATCGGTCAAATCACTAGTCCACAACGCCTTGTTTACGACTTCAACCATACTATACTTTAATAGCAATGCAGGTGACCCCTTATACATGCACAGTGACGCGAGCACAACACAAATGGTCTTAAACCAACCTTATCGTTACCATTTACGACTTGTTTATTCTTTCGCAGTGCGTTCAAAAGTTAGTAATGTGTACTTCATTTACACACAACAATGGTTTTCAAGCATAATTATCTGAACCGTGTAACGGGTACGTTCACCCGATTTTTTTTTACATTAGTATAATTTATGTGGTCAAAGGTTACAGTGCACTTAGAGTTTTAGCTTGACTCTTGAGTATGTCTGCGAGACTGCAACAATAAGTGTGCTTAGAGGCATATTGTCAGGTCTATAGTGTGAATTGACTAAACTAAACGAAACTAGAAATAAAGTACAAAAAAAGCTCTGAATTTGTACGGAATTTATCACATCATTCTGTGAAGATATATGTCTGATGTCTGATGATGACATATAGCATATTGTCCATTATTTTTGGGTTACTTTCTATACATATATTTACTAGTTTTGATTCTTGATGATAATCGGCAGCAAATAATAGGATATTTGATCTGTCAAAATCTGGAGTTCAGTTTTTTATCGGTGTTTTAATATACCAAATTAGTTGAAATGTAAGTAATGTAGCAAGTAAACGTTGTTCACGATATCCTAGTTGCATCTATTATTGTAAAATACTTCCTGTATTTAATATCTTTTTGTGTAAATGGACGTCTCCAGGAACAGTAAAAGAGTTTCAGCTGCTATCAAGTTTTATTTTCTCGAATGCAAAACGAAGGTCGAATCCATCGGATTCATTAATTAGCGTTTAAATGAAATGCTCTCGGGCATATCACCTGACGGTTCTACGTATTAACTATTCAGAAGGAGATTGTCGGTAAAAAAATCGAAGATCTATCGTTCGCTGGGAAATGAGATTGCACTCTGCGTCTTTGCAATTTATTGCCTTAGATGAATTACATCAGAGTGAGAAACGTTTAAATTTCTACAAAGTTCTTTACCGTGGAAGAGTTTTCGGCGGGATTTTGGAATTTAATATAGTGGATTTAATATTTTATACATTATGTTGTGTTATTTGGGTCTATTTTGTAATATTAGATTATTTTTGTTAAAGTGAGTGGATGATCAATAATACCACGGAGCATGGCTTCTGACTTGTCACACAAACTCCTTGGATACGTAGACGCATACCGTCTTGTTAGTCTATTGTAATGATCGCAAGAAACTTTTTATATCATCACCTATAGTCGAAAATGGTAGTAATAATCTAATAGAAGATTGGTTGCTAAAAATAAAGAAAGAAAGATTATATCGCCTATATTATATTTATAAGAATAATTATTAAAGATACTGGATTTTTGAAACATATTTCTTTATGCTTTTAAGAAATAACAGCTTTAGAGCAGAAGAAGATCATCGCCATTAAAAGCATAGTATTGTAATAACGAATAACACTCTTAGTATCATCAGGGCAGTGGGGAAACGGTTAAGAACATCTCTCTCCTCTGTTTCTCAGCCGATTTTCTTCTTCCTTTTTTTTTTGTTTAGTAATTAGTGACGAGCTTTAGTGTTACCAATAAAAACTGTTTTTTTTTTGCTCCACTATCAATGTTCGACAACTGGACGATTACTAGTAATTATAATTATAATGTCCAGTAATGAATAGACGGGTATCTGTCATTGCTATTCCAAATACGTTGTGTAGGAATTTCAGGGTAGAAGTAAACTTTCCTTAATATTTCAATTTTAGTTTAGAATTAACATCACAGACATATCAGAACCTATAAATAATTGTGAACTGTACGCTTATAATAAATTTTGTTTTGTTTTTGTTTTTTTTTTTTTGTTTGTTTTGTTTTGTGATGTTGTAATTTTCATAAACATTTCTAAGATATACACGTCCTATACTTAAATTATTATATTTTGTACATGTACATTTTGGAATTACTACAAACATTTTATAATTATTTTTTATTTAATGCAGTGTCAGAGAAGTTATATTGCATCTGTTAGGACTTTTTCTAAGTCTGGCTAGCTACCACACTCAAATTGAAAGTATGTCACCAAGCACCTGATAGTGTGTTGCGGCGGCTCTTCTAGAGAACGATTTCCTCTAGGCTTAGCGTATTCACCATCATAGACTATCATCATCATCACATAACATCAGATGATATTGTGGTCAAACGCTACAAAACAATAAGAAAAATGTATTAAATACAGACTTGCGACAAAAAATCGCATTTTCTTCGTATACCTTGTACTTTCTCGTAACTCAAAGACTCAATAATTAAAGAGTGCTCTATCGTGACACTCGATTTAATTATAAATCAGCGAGTGCAGTCGTACGCTTTTTATCCGTCTCTTATTTCAAATTAACCTATAAGTTATTCGAGCCAATTAAGTGTTAGTCCGTTTGTGAAGGCTCCGTATTTTCTACAGATCAGGTGAATTCCTGTGGAGTGGACTTCATGTATACTATAGATAAATCTAGAGATGCGAAGTATTTTACACAAAGGGAATATTTGTAATGTTGCATTTATATCTTTATCACTTAGTAGATATGTTATATAATTTTATCTATTGAAATACCTAGTGAATGAAAGTAAAATTACTATTTGCAGTCTACATTTTGTATGTCTTCGGTAAGGAAACTTGCAATACCTTAAGAACATGTTTTATACTTACCTTTTAAGAGGTAATAATAACGTATTACTTATTCGTTAACTTAATTTTAGTAAATGAACATACATGACCCCTTATTTCTAAAAACAAAATGTGGCTGCGAGGTAATATATTAGTGAAAAAAATTAACAGACGTCGTGGTAATTAAATTATCTATACTAATATTATAAAGCTGAAGAGTTTGTTTGTTTGTTTGTTTGGTTGAACGCGCTAATCTCAAGAACTACCGGTTCGATTTGAAAGTTTCTTTCAGTATTAGATAGCTCATTTATCGAGGATGGCTGTAGGCTACACCTCATCACGTTAAAACCAATAGGAGCGTAGCACTAATGAAGAATGTCTCAAAATCGGGTTATTTTTAGAGCATCCGCTGCCTGTCAGTGTCAGTATTATATGCGTTGCCATGGTAACATGATAAAATTCTATCGGAAATATTATTAGGGTTTATTTTGTGTTCCTGTTCAAAAGTTTATGCTACGTCATTTTTAATTCCAGTTTTTGATTATAAGTAGTACGTTGCTATCGCAAACATTTTTAAAGTCTATTTTGTGCTGCTATTCTAAAAGGTTAGTAGTAATAATATTCGTCCATCAATACAGTCGAAGGAATTAATCCATACTGCCAATTCTGAAGTTGTAAATATAGGTAGTTCTTATGTATTCTCTACCCAGTTTTCTTCTATGTCTAAGTTGATGTAAAGGTATAAACGCCAAATCTTATATATAATATTTCGTAAATTTTTATCTTCTTAATTTTCAAGACCCCAGAATACATGTGCTCCGTGGTATTATTTTTCATTCATTTCACTTATACACAATAAACAAACCATAATACATAAAACGCCGCCAATTTAACACAATATAGAATAAAATAAGACAAGATTATGAATAAAATATAAAATCCCCTACATGACAGATTGAATTAACGTCAAAAACTCCTCAAAAAGGTTATTCTACGTTAGTTTTGTTTCGAATTTTTGGTTTGTGATATATTATGTATTATAAAAATAAAGTGTGTGTGTGTAATGTATGTAAATGTAATATTGAAATAACAACTTTTTGATGAATACATATCAACATCTTTTTTTTTAATTCTGTCGATATGCCTGTTTGTTTATTTATTCTGGGTAATCTTTGAAATTGCTGGACCTATTTGAACGGTTTTTTTTTCTTAGAAATGCCTACGCCATTGACCTAGCAAGGTCTTAACAGCTTCAAGCTGTTACTGTAGATGATGTGCGTGTCATACATACAAATATTTTTGAAAGAGTATTATTGTTATTTATACATCTAATAACAATTTTAAATTTATTTAATACATTCAAAAAACGCGTGCGGAGCCGCGGGTAGCAGCTAGTAGTAAATTAAACATGTGACAATAGTACAAAATCTTCATATACGTGTGTTAATAAATACTAATCATTCTTCGTTGCTACGTTTATATGATTTATTTTAATTGATTTTGTGTGTGTCTTCATAACTCTTCTCTCCTTCAAGATCCTTCAAAATGACTTCGCTGATTTTGAACAATTTTCTGAAGGACTTATTTTCATCCAAATTCTTTGTAAATATAAGTGCGCCCAACAGGTAGCGTTGATTCTTCAAATTTTTAAAATTTCTCACAGAAAATAAACATATAATCCTAATTTTTTGCTATCAGCTCGTGTTAGCAAAATGTTTGCCTACACAATTCGCTTGTATTAAAATACACTGTATAAACAATGATCTTAAATTATAAAATGTTTTTTAAATATCGTCTAGATAAAAAAGGGAAAAAATATTACACAAAATATCTTAACTAATCTCCACAGTATTCTCTGTTCCGAGACACGTCCACCTGGTTTTTATTTTTCCCTCCGTCATTCTAAAATGAAGTACCTTCGTCCATACGTTACTCCGGAAGTGGACAGCCCCTCTGAAATGGCCACCGCTTCGCTTCCGCTCTCCCCCACCCACTGGAGTTTTAATTAAAGGCTGTAAGCTTTAACACGTCTGTAGCTTGGGAGGTCCGAATGTACAATTGATTTTCAAGGTTCCGTGTCGTTTTTGCTGGTAATCCGATTTTAGACCCGTTTGAAGATTTTTTTATCTTTAAGTCTTATAGCATCAACTATAAAAAATCCCAGTGTTTATTTTCTATACCTTTGCAAATATGAGTGATGCTTTCTTCTTTTTTCTACAATCATTAAATTCACATTATCGGACCCGGTTTATTACAATTTTTATATATTGACAAAAAAAAAACTAATTATAAACGTGGATATATCTATAACTATTCGGTCCTACAATGTTTTGTCAACAAACTAGTTTAGAGCGCCATCTGTTTGGGACTGATGAAACTTACAATTGATAACAATAATCGACATTAGCAATAATTGTATTTTTAATTAAAAATAATGAGGCCATTAATCGAAATATAAATTACCTTATCTCTCAAGTTGAAGCATATTATGCATAAATGCTAACTTTT
This sequence comes from Antheraea mylitta, assembly GCA_014332785.1. Lineage (NCBI taxonomy): Eukaryota > Metazoa > Arthropoda > Insecta > Lepidoptera > Saturniidae > Antheraea > Antheraea mylitta. The sequence continues at coordinate 4,006 of JACEII010001138.1, read as the reverse complement.
ATGGATATCGGTTCAGTAGTTTCGGAGTTCATCGTGGGCAAACACCATGATACTGGATTTTTATACATTTAGACAATATATGGATAGCTCCATAGTGGTTTGAAACGAGAATTTCGCAAGGGTTTGAGTGCTTCAGTCCTATTCGAGGGTTGTTTTTTTTTACATTTCAGTAAAGGACTCGTAAACCTTGTTTGCGACTCTCAGCGCGGCTGACCCGGTGCGATCAAAAGAACTGAAACTGATCTTCGAACGGTACTTCTATTCAGACTTGGTCTGTAAAGGGTTCGAAAGTTGTTGTTCCAACCTTTAATCAATTTAGTGTTATCAATTAGATTTCGATTCCGTTCTTCCGAATAAAAACCGATAAGTGCCTCCATTGAGCCTGAATTAAAATAATGAGATTAATTTTGTTTCAAACATATGAATGTTTAATACAAAATATCAATAGTACATATACATAGGTCGCTGTGCTACGCGGTGCTCGTCTGACGCAAAGGTAAATGTTTCACGAGCATTTCGGTTACGCTTTACTAGAATGTCGCTAATACGAAACCAAAAGCGTTTCTAATGCTCATGCCAAATTCCGCTCAACGCTCCTAAAGAAGTTCCAAAAAGCTAATACACTTCCTTTTTGTTTCAGGTAAGTTAATTCGAAGTTATCGATGTTCAACGAAGACGTTCCCGCACTAATATCTATAAAATAAAGGTTAGATAAAATATTTGTTTATGGTCTATTAGACATTTAAGAATAGGTTGTGGTCAATAAAGGCGCGGCTTTGGTCTTAGAGAGACATATAATAAAAAAAATCGAATTAAAACATAAAAATAAATTGCCATTATATCTCTTTATAACCTTTAAAGTATTGTTATGGGGTATTTTACGACTAAATTAAAATACGAATGCCATCAAGACACATAAGTAAACATCGGAGTAGTTCTCTGTAGAAATTTCTTCATTTCCATTCGACCTGCGCCCACGCATGCTCCGGCGATATCTCACCTCGGAAGCCGTCTTATAAACATTTTATATCCAGCATATCGGTATGGTATATGACGCCTCTCAGTTTGAAATGATGTACGGCATTAGTTTAAGCGATTTTAAGCGCGGAGCGATAACACTACGCTCTTGAATTTTTCTATGAACTATGTATAGTTAAGTTTATAATATTATACAAAAGGTTTTCTGAAAGTAAGTGAGGCAGAAATTTTGTCGAAAATTTTACTACTTTTTTACTATTATATAATATCACTACTTTTAATTTTACTTGTTACTAAAGGTCGTCAGAGGTTTCAGCTTTTAGTTGGTTTTACGATACGTTAGCACGTTTTTAATTTTAAAAAATCGTGGCAGTCATAAGGACTAACCGCAGAAGTGAAAACTCAATGCAATAGAATAATTGTATTTTATTTCAAATTTTTAAATTAATTACAGTTATTTAAATATCATAATTTATAATTTAAAATTATTGTCATTAGTCTGGTTTTCATAATATTGATATTACGAACAATAATGATACACATTTTTATATCCATTGATTAATGAAATATAATCATGATGTATACAGGCACCTATATATATACGACCCTAGTATGACACAAGTCGCGCATGCGCAATACCGTCGGTAACCTATAACATAGTGTATTATGACGCGGAATCATAAATTAATCTTCTGTCAGAAATACGGTTCGACACGGCTAAAGAAGTATTCACTTCAGAAAGAGAGCCTAAACAAAAGATACATAACATGTAGCAAAGATATTAGAAAATTGTTAAATAAATCGCTTCCAGTAACGCCATACATTCTTACTATCTCACGGCCTCATAGCAACGTGACGCCGCGTCAACTTAACACACCGATATCGGTATCAAACGAGTTTTGACTCTAATTTAATGTCAAATATAGTATAGAATTGATCGGCTATTATGACAGCCGGATGACTATGGCGTTATGACTTATCTTCACTAATATCGTAAACTGATGATTCTTACGATAGTCTTTTGATTGTTGACAAAATGATGATAATCGACCGTATTTACACCATAGCGAATGGGAAAGTTCGAGTTTTAATAACAAATTATCTACGAATATGTGACGGTTTATATTTTTATTGGTATTAAAATGGTATATTTTATCGGTTCTTCATTTAGTTATTAGCGATTATATGTTATAACTTGAAACGTTATACGTTAAATCGATTCGAGGCTATATAAATTAATTGATCGATACTTTATGCTTCGCTATCATTGATTTAAATTTGTATATCGATGTGATTTTTTAATTATTTTCGTTGTAAAAATTATGAATATATACACGATTAGTTTTTATAATGTTTGTATATTAATTTGTTAAATGTTTAATATTTCTGAATATTATTGTCAGTTATGATGAAATATTTATGTCGCTGCTGGAGTTAAAAAATCAATATATCAGTTGATTTCTTAAGACTTAGTGTTTGTTATTCTTTATATGGCTGGTTGGACATTCAAACGAGATTGAGAATTGTAACTGTTATGTATATGACAAAAAATAGGTGGTAATGATTTGTCGAGTGATGATAGGTCGGCCATTTCCGATAGTTGTCGCTGTATTTCTAAAACTTGTGTTAACATTCCTCAAGTTTAATACTGTTATGAATTTATATTAATGTAAAGAAACGAAGTTTGTTTAAGGTCTATTACCGTTTTTAAAAATCCTTCAACAGATAGAAAGTTAAATATCACCAAGCCAATGTTATGTTTAAAGTCAAATTTATATTGTCATCCGCGAGAACACGAGATCACACGTGATTGATAGTATAATAAAAATAAAGATACATGGGATGCACTAATAATTTCTGAAATTCGCCTTCGAATTTGAGAATGATTATAAAACTAATTATATTACTTAGAATGAAACTTTTTGCCTTTTTTAAATATTTGTTACTATCTCTATGTCTCTGTTCATTACGTGACAAGGTAGCAAGCCTGAATGTGTTCAACGCCACAAGCGATACAGAGAATGGCGGGCTCTGGTGAATGACGATAAGCGTGTCAGGCATCACTGGGCTCATAATAAGCTTTGTGCCTGTCAATTCTCTTCGTATAATATAGTTGTATTAATAACTATTACTTATATATAATCCTTTATTGTATATTGACAGCAAAAACCGCACCTTTATACATATAATAACAGATAGTGAACAGCAATAAATATGTCTATAATTTATTGTTATCCATTGACTAAGAATAATGCATCACGTTATTAATTATTGTAATAATCACTTCAGCCAACAAATAAACATCAACAAAATAGACGTATGAGTTCATGGATGTCAAAATCAAAAATAATTTATTCAATTTAGGCCCTGTGAAGGTGCTTATAAACGTTTAAACTACCAGCGGTGGGAACAAATAACCCACTTATCGAGAAGAATCGGCAATAAATGCGATCGGGTTTATTGTGTATGATTTTTTTTTATTGAAACACGACAAAGTGACTGCACTAGGCCTGATAGTAAGCATAGTACAATCCAGAAACAGTGGCGACCACCGAGAGACAGATTATCCATCGTTGCTCGCCGTTGTCATGCCGGCCATAATGACGAAAGTCACCCGGTACTGGATATGCACAGGCTGATCCCGAAACGCGACGCGCAGAAGCGAGTCACTATAACGGGCTTTTTCGCCATGTACATGGTGGTTGCGACCCAGTCGGGCTTTAAAACCCTACCACCCCGCTATCGCCATTGCCTCGTTCCTTGATCAGCAGAGTGAACAACGTGCAGGTGAGGTTGGCTTGGATGTCGCAAGTTTTATTATGTTACTTGACACCCTTTACACGTCAAATATATCTATCTATGTTACATGCATATATATGTGACAATATAGATTTAATAATAATTACATCAGCCTATAGGCTGTAGAAGGCGTAGGTCTTAGACCTCATAGGCCTCTTACCGAAGGAAGATATGGGCATATACACCACACTAGTTCACGACGTATTGATGATTTCAAAATCTGAGAAAT
>JACEII010001137.1:0-10603 GCA_014332785.1 Antheraea mylitta | reverse complement strand
TAATAGCTGTCAAGCATAGTTGCATCTCTTTCTAATACACACGAATATTATATCTCCAATTCTCATCCCCATGTCTCGACATCTCGACTTTCTTTAATGTTTAAAATAATCAAGGAAAGCCATCAAAGCTTGTCAACTGAATTTCGTCAAAGGTTATCATTGGGTTAATATTAGTATATGTAATTATAATTGATAATTATATTCCTTATCAGTTGACCTTAATAAAGGTAAAAAAGCGCGTACAACTCAGCACGCATGCCAAAAGTTTCAGAAATAACTGTTTAGTACAAAGTATCAGATATAACTGTTTAGTACAAATTTTCAGAAATAACTGTTTAGTACAAAGTATTAGAGATAACTATTTAGTAGAAAAGTATCAGAAATAACTGTTTAGTATATAAAAAATATTAATCATATTTTTATATTTTAATCAATAAAAGGGCAGTATGATTTCAAAATTCAAATCAAGAGATCCGATTATTGAGTTGGGACTATTTTTAGTAACTTTGGACCTTTTCAATCACATCAACTGAAAAAAAATATACATCCTTACAATTAAAGCTAACAATAGCAATAGTCTTTGGTTTTCGCTTTGTATGCAGCCTCCTCCCTCTGCAGCTGAAGTCTGTGGTCTTCTACGTCTCTCATCAGCTTTAAGTCAGCTGCACAGTCATCTACTATCTTCTGGAAAAGTTCATCTGTAAATAATACATTGAAGGTATTATACATAAATTTCTTCTGTACGTGTGTATGTCACTGAACTTCTCCAAAACGGTTGGACCGATTTTGATGACAGTTTGTGTGTGTGTGTGTGTGTGTGTTTTAATGGATCCGAGAATGGTTCAGATTCAATTGGACCCGGTAGGTGGCGCTGCGGTAGAGTTTTAGGTTTTTTTTTTATTACCAAAACAATACAACATCCGCCTGAACCGCAAGTTATATATTAAATTATAAATTTAACTTAATAAAATTATACCATATGCATAACTACAATTACAATTTACAATTTCATTCAACTATTAAATAATTTATTTATAACGCTAGTAACTATAGCTAACGACTATTTGTATTTGTAGATGATAGAGGCAGGCTGAAGCTATTATTGATTCAGCATGAATGGGTCGGCTCGCCCGGGGCTTTACCACTCTCTCGCAAAAACCGACGTGAAGTAAACAATTTGCATTGTTGCGTTTCGTTCGGTCAGTGAGAGCACCGGGGGGCCACCTCCCCTTCCCCTCTCCCTCTCCTCTCATCCCTGCCCCTTTCCCCATTCCTCCCAAACACCGGTTGCCAACGCACTTGCAACTCTCTTAGTGTTAACCTAAAGTAACTATTCCACACGAACGAAGTCGCAGGATGAAGCTAGTAATATATGAAAATCCAGTGGACAATCATCCACAATGAACTCCAAAACTACTTAAGCGATTTTGTATGAAATGTTGGCATTTATGTATAATTTGATGCAACTTTAGATACGATAATTTATATATCGAGTAATAGCTTCAATATTTTGTAATTATAAATTAAATAGTTGTCAATATTGATTATTGTTATTAATTGTCAAATTTATCAGCATCGAACAACAGATGGCTCTTTAAATTAGTTTGTTGACAGAAAACTATAGGACCTACTATTATAGATGCGGGTCACCTGTTGTTAAGCGATCACCGCCGTCCATAGATACTAACAATCCCAGAAGAGTCGCAAGTGCGTTGCCAGCCTGTGTTTGGGGGAATGGAGAGAAAGGAAAGGGGGAAGGGAGAGGAGAGGGGAAGGGAGGGGAGATGGGTTTGCGGCGCTCTCAATGACCGAACGAAACGCAACAATGCAAGCACTATTACTTCACGTCGGTTTTCTGTGAGAGGGTGGTGCTACCCCGGACAAGCCGACCCATTCATGCTGAAACCAATAGCAGCTTCAGCGTGGCTCTACCACCTACCTTATTATATCTCATACATGACACGATATAATTTTGAATTTCATTTTAAACTCCAGTTTATTTTGAGGGTCCACAGGTACTGTTAGTCTATTTAGTATGTAACCTCACTTTTACTGTACCACGTTTTTAGGCAGATTAATTACCCCATAATACTAATAATTTTAATTCAACAAGTAATAACTGAGCCACAGCAACATGTGGCCGAGTTAGTATCTTTACATAGTATTAAATGAAGTAGCTTTCGCTGTCTCTTCTCTTAGATCTTTTAAACTATTCGACGGATTTTAATACAGTTCAGCAATAGACAGAGTGACTCAAGAATGAAGAAATCTATCAGGTTTTTCTAGTATATGTTAATACTAGCGGGCTCAGTGGAAGTCACCCCGTAATATATCACGGATAATAAAAAAAATCTCGACAAATTATATACCTAAACCTTTCTCATGAATCACTTTATCTACTAGTGAGAATCGCATGAGATTGCGGTTAGTAGTTTTTGAGTTTATCGCGAACAGACAGACCCAAACGTGGCAGAGGACTTCGTTTTATCATATAGTGATTAAAAATCTAAACAAATAGCTAACAATTATCTTTATGACAAAGGTTAGTCAAATTTTTTTTCAGAAATTTTCATATTAAAACTGTAACCCTGTGCTTAACAATTTCATTGATAGTATAGTGAACTTACCAACATTTTCACCAGTTTTACTCGAGGTGAGGAAGTTCCCATGCAAGTCCTGCGAGTAAGTAGCCACTATGTCTTCCGAGACCTGCCTAGCTGCGTGACCCCCATCCAGGAGGTCTTTTTTAGTCCCACAGATGTACACTTTACAATTCTAAAAATGTATATCAATAGAATGAGTATGTATTCTGGATCTGAAATGACTTTATGTACAGTCATTGTTAATTTTTGAGACCATTGGGAATACTCTCAAGTTTGGGATAGTGCATAAGGCAGTAAAACCGAAGTAAAAGTATTAGTAATGATTTAGTATAAGTGGTAGAGTCACACTGAATTTATAACTGATTTCAGCATAAATGGCTCGGTTTGCCCAGGGTACTAGCTCTCGACCCACAGAAACACCGAAGCGAAGTAACAGTATTACTGATAATAATAATATTTATTGAAACAAAGCAGATGACAAAGGTAGATACTTATTCTATGACATTGAATTAAATCAGTAACCACTAATTAAGTACAATAGTATATCGTCAAATCAATAGTTAATTATCGTTGACATCTGTACTAGTGTTACACTGTATCACAGATGTCAACGCCCACCGTTTGAATAAATGTACAAAATACAATTTAAAAGCACTTATGCGCTAATTTGTGTGTGTGCGTGCGTGTGTGTGTGTGTGTGTGTGTGTGTGTGTGTGTGTGTGTGTGTGTGTGCATGTGTGTGTGTGTGCATGTGTGTGTGTGCATGTGTGTGTGTGTGTGCATGTGTGTGTGTGTGTGTGTGTGTGTGTGTGTGCATGTGTGTGTGTGTGTGCATGTGTGTGAGCGTGCAGAGTGCATGTGTGTGAAGGTGTACATGTATGTTTTTTTTTCGAAATGTCTTCGCTATTGACCCAGCAAGGTCTTAACAGCTTCACCGAACTACGTGTACATGTATGTGTTTCAATGTATTCAAGGACTATCATGCTGTAAACTAGGGTTTAAGGAGATCTTCAACTTTTGTGTAATTTAAGCTATAAAGCCACATAGTGATCAACTTTTTAACAGTGTACCTCGGACGACCAAAAATATAAATAAGTTTGTTAATCTTATTATGGATTCGAGAACCAAGGGTATAAACATGGCGCGCTGCTAGAGCAGTCCGGTGAGGTTCTACTTTACAAACACGGCCACGACTTCGATTTACATTTAAGATTAAGGAGTAGGAGTAAACATTGAGGATTGAGGAGTAAACACAGTTGTTTAAACATTGCATTCACATTGTTGCGGTTTCGTTCGGTAAGTGAGGGTTGCCAGAAGCCTATCTCCCTTCCCCTTCCCTCTGATGTCGCAAGTATCTATGGACGGTGGTGACCACTTAACATCAGGTGACCTACATGTTCGTTTGTGTCTTATGATACAAAAAAAAAATTTGCCTTAGGCTTTGCACCTGCAGTCAGTAATGTATGTAATGGCATTTAAGTATTTAGTTACCTCTTCCACGGTGCGTAATTCATGAAGCCAGTGCCTCAACCTCGTCCAGGACTCCATCGACGATGGCTCGTAGCATATAATCGCTGCATGAGCTCCCCTATAGTATATCCTAGTCATCGCTTCGTATCTGATAGCAAAGAAACAATAACCTGAGTTTATACACAATCATTTACGGACAGACGGTGTTTTATCATCCTGAAACGGTCATGTAATCTTTTTTTTCTCGAACTGACTACTCTATTGAACTACTTCATAGGACTACTAAGGACTACAGGAGGCTTAGGTCACTCAGCCGTTTTAATTTGATAACCAGCTTAAGGGTGCACGGCACACCTCGGCTTGGGCTGTTGCGTGATACGTGCAATTCGCGACCTATCTCAGCTAACCTAAGCTAACTATTCATACTTATATGAGTTGTTTGAACATATATGTTTACCAAATATACATATCTCAACAACTCTTTTATATATTTCGTATCGGATAATTTTCTAAACTATTTCAGTTCGATATAGGAGAGAAATAAAACCCTGTCACTTTCATGTGTAAGCGTGTATGCGTGCTAGTGTGTGGGAATCATATGTGTAGTGTTGTTTGGCAGTGATGTAAGAATGTGTAATATTCTTTTGCAGTGATGTAAGACGTTGTGCTCCTGTATCGCGTGAGCAGCGCACTCAAGGGCTCCACGCCGAGAGAACGGACCTAGGCTTGAGCCGCTGACTAAGGTCATGTAAAAAATCTTAGGCTAAAGGCACACAAAGGGATCTTATAAGACGAATATATTGCCGTTTCTCAATCGTTTAATATTAGGTATGATTGTGGTAAAACGCTATATACTGCAATTTATAAATATATAGGCTGAATGTTTACACAGTAGCAATATTTATGAAGGATACTCTGCAATCGATTCTCGTTCTAAATCAATAAAAGAAAAATTGATGCTTATTTACCATTTACTAATTAGCCAATTTACCGAGGGGGTGTTAGTCAATAAAGACACTGAATGGTATTCACCGGAAACCTATTTTTTTTTATTACAATTAACTATTACAGTTATCACACAAATTTAAAAACGGACGTGTTCTGTGATCGGTCAGAGGAGACTGAGACAGGCAGCGTCGGGCGTGTGCCTCACAATTTGTCTACGTAGATACATTGTTATGTACGCGCTATATTGTGACGCTACACTTAATATTTGACCTAATTATCTAGAAAAATACAAAATTTATACACAGTCCTCTAAGCGTCTATATTAAAGCAGTGTCAATGATCGTCGGGTGATTTCACTTTCAGTTGAAACGTGGGTGAACGTGGGAACGTCAGGAACCAAAAAAAGGGTCTATCGTCTGTTTTATTATCAAAAGTTATTAACTCAGGGCGGCGCATTGTATACTTTGGCACAAAGGTTTATTATACTTTTGAAATTTTATACTACGATTGTCTGTATACTTTTGAAAGTCTTAGAACAAACTTTAACTTAGATTTTCCTGATTGTTTATTAGTATTTGTTTTGATATTATCATTTGATATGAACTATGACCACAAAGTGTTATATCCTAGTATACTGCGAATGTATAACCTTTCACACAGTATATTACCCCATAAAATACATGACACATATTCCATATGAAGTAAGCAACAAAGTTGATAGTACACAAAATAATCGCGCGGATTATACCCGCACTATACTGAAACAAAATCTAAAGGAGCAAAGATACATAGTACATTTTGAATACAGAATTTAAACAAATAATACCTGTGGTGTATTTCTCAGTGCAGCCTGGACATTACACTGGCCATGTAATTTGTCCTTAACGATAACTGCATTTTAATTGACGAATACAATTAAAAGATTGGCACTATCCGAGAAATGAAGATGTATCAACCCAGCCTATTTACCCAACACAGCAATGAGATGAGAGCTCATTGGATTTTTATTAGAAAATATAATGTTAATATCAAATTTGTTAGTTGGGGTGATTGAGTGGTTTGGCTGGTGGAATGTCAGTTTTATGTCTGCAAGTTAGAAATCTGACAGGTACTAATTTTTCAGACTTAACATGCATTTACTAATTTAAACTGGTAATAGTTGGCAGACAAGGAAAGAAAACACTGAAGAAACCTGAACCTGAAATATGTTCTTGTATACAAATGAAAATAGGAAAGTATCGAACTGTGGATTTCACAATTGTGGAGCTTACAATCGCTCATTCATTGTGGGCTGGCATGGTGATTACATTTATACCTTTTGTCAGAAAGAGACCTATGGCCCTGCAGTGAGTTCACCTTTCTTTTATCTAGGAGGCAGCGAACAGGTGGGTCACTAGATGTTAAGTGATCATCACCATCCATAGACACTTGCAACACTAGGGGATTCGCAAGTGCGTTGCCAGCCTTTGTTGAGGGGGGAAGAGGAAAAGTAGAAGGAAGAAGACGGGGGTAGGTGGGCTTCCGGTCACTGACCTAACGAAACGCAACAATGCAAGCACTGTTACTTTACGGTGTTATTCTGTGTGTCCGCTGGTACTATCCCAGGTGAGCTGACCCATTCATGCTGAAACCAGTAATAGATCCAGCTTGGTTCTACCACCTATAGCTTGGCACAACCACCTATAGCTTGGCTCTACCATCTATAGCTTGGCTCTACCACCTATAGCTTGACTCTACCACCTATAGCTTGGCACAACCACCTATAGCTTGGCTCTACCATCTATAGACACTCATGGGCCGATGTAATGAATATTAAACTACCTTAAATTATATGATAGGACACAGCAATGATGTGTTTTAATTTGTAAAGGAAAAGTATACTTGAAATGTCTTTGAATGAAAGAACTTAATCATGCATTAAACAATTACCTTGCACTCCCTATAGTTAAAAAAAACTCAGATATAAGGATATTATTAATATTATTATTCTTACATCTTTTCAATCCACATCTTTAGTCTTCGCATAGAAATCACTGGCTGATTCCCATCCCTTTCTTTGGGCATTAAAAAGATGACAAAGGGTCAATCAAAGCCTGATAATAATTAACTTAAAACCATCTAAGAACACTTCTGCATTGAATGATTATGGCCATAATCATATACCAGTATGGTCAGTAGTTCTGATGTCCGAGAATTGTATTTTCATTACCTCTCACTGCCTGCTGTATCCCATATGCCAATGTTAAAGTCCTTTCCACCGGATTGCATTGCTTTTGCACAGAATGCAGCCCCAACTGTCTGAAATGTAACTTGGTTAATTTTGTCATTTGTTACATGCTATTCTCATGATTTTTATTTATATAATTAATCACAATTTATATGGCCTTTATATTTTTATTTACTGAAATGATATTCGATTGATTTCAACACTAGTTCCACACTGTTAGAGTTTGCATATAAAAGGTAAGTTGTCATCAATAGGGTTGCACTTGTATGTCGAAGTTATTGTAAGGCGAAGCTCTGCTCGAATAAATTGTCATAGTGCATACAGTGTTTGTGTTAATTTGTTTCCCTGACTGATTACTATATAATGAGACGTTAGTGAGTTTTTAAGCAATCAATTTAAATATAGATATCTAAATAAGCAATAGTATTTTTTTTTTTATTGATAAGTAAGAGTAGGTTCTCAACACCATTGTTTTTTTTTTGTTTGTTAATTTCATCATTGCAAATCTCTTCTTTGATTAAATTAGCACTGAATCTGGTATATTGAAGATACGCCAGGGAACACTTCAAAATCAAATAGGCAAAACATACTGAGATATTGGTGCATATATGATGATGTACATAACTATTGGTCAAAGAATTTCTAGTAAAACTTCTAAAGTAATCTCTTTGAAGTTATTTTTCTTCATTACGAGTTTATTATATTATAACTTCTGCTCATAATTTAGTTCACATGGAGTAGTTACTTTAGGCTAACATTAACACTCAACTGAAGCTCACAAAAACATCTTGATACATTCTTTATTGATGCTCCGCTCCTAATGGTCTTGGGGTGACAATAAATAGCCTTCCTCGATAAATGAGCTATCTAACTCTGAAAGAATTTCTCAAATCTGACCAGTAGCAGCTTCTGAGATTACAACTAAACAATCCCTCCTGCTTTATAGTATTAGTACAAATTACTAAACTTCTCTTGTACTTAGATCAAGCTGTCAAATTACAGTAACTTGATAGAGAGGACTGATACCAATAAAACAAAGACATAGTTGCTCGGATCGGCTTTATGAATTTCTTGATAAGGTTTTACGATAAACCCAGTACTTTAACAGTGATGCGTGTTCATATAAAGAGACAGATATATATTTTTTTCTATTTAGTAGTTATTGATGAGTTTTATTGTCCTTAATTAATATTCAATGAACTATGGTGTAATTTCGACCATTAATGTTAATTAAACTCGTTATATCATTTCTAATATAAAATTTTTATGTATATGTACAGGTTAAAACTTTTTTGTACAAAAAAAAAAGAAAATATAACTTACATTTTGATACGGAATGTCCGCATTGAATCTACAATTAACGAACCTAAGTACTAAACTAGTTTTCCCAACGTGTTCACTTCCTAACAGAACAATTTTGAAATCACATCGACTCATTTTCGAAGAGTTTTTCTAGAATTTATTTTAATTTCATACACAGTGAGTAAAAGCTCTATATATGTAAATTAATTTATTGTAACACGCGTTATAAGTCATTTGTAATGCGTTTTCGTATATATTTATAAACGAAAACAATATATATTTACGGATATATACATATCACGAACATTTCGTAGTCGACAATATTTATATTGACAAACAAAGCTAATATTTTATTGTATTTATTTATTGAACTAAATGTGACAATCACGTGTCACGTGACTTCATTTTTTTTTATTCTTTCGATATTATTGAAATTTTGCCAGTGTCAGTGCAAGACAATATCGTTATTTTTTTAAGAAAAAGCTTTTTAATCGTGTTGAGTGGTATTTTATTGGCAGAAGGTAAACTTTTTTTTTTTTACTTTATTTTTGGCAATCAACCGTTCAGATTATTACTGCCATTGTCAAGTAATAAATAATATTACAAGCGTAGAACGATCATTTCAATATCAAGCGTCGTGCGAATCAACATTCTAACAAGATGGTGGCTCCCTTGTTAGAACCTTCCGTGGAGTTTTTGTGGCATCCTAGAATTGCATGCTCCGTGTTATTATTTTCCATTCACTTCACTTATGCATAATAAACTAACCATATTACATAAAACACCACCAACTTTATACAATATAGAGTCAAGTAAAACAAGATTATGAATAAAATATAAAATCCACTACATGACAGACTGAAATCCCGCCAAAAACTCAGGAGGTAAACTTATAATTTTATTTCATGACATGCTAGTAAATGTCACCGACCGACCAACCGTGAAAAATACCACTGAGTCTGAACACTCGCTTTGTCTTATATTTATAAAAAAGGTAACTTGATTACTCACGGAAGAAAGAGTAGAGATTATTATGGTTAATTATCACGAACTGGAAGTTCTAAAAAGGGAGCCATCGTCTTGTTAGAACATTGAAATTATCGCAAGAAACTTGTAATATCACTACCTACTCGACTATGGTAGTAATAATTTACTAAAATATTGGTTGCTAAAAACAAAATTAAAAAATATATATCTTAATTTTTTGTGGTGGCCCTTTAAAAGAAGTTGTTGAGTGTGAATTATTAGCTTGAAATTTCATTGCGCTCATCGCGTCAATTTAATTAACATTAATTTTCAAAGTGATGCAGGTGGACCCCAGGGATTCTCGGGGGACTCGACGGGGCCACGTTGGCGTGACAAAAAAATGGTGGTTCACAATTTGTAAGCGAGGTCCACGAAAATAAGATATTGGACTTGACTTGACTTATAAGTGTAAGTAATATTTTAAGAAGTTCAGCGACTATTACTTGTAAAAACTTGCATATTCCATATTCAGTAGGTACAACGCACCGCCGCTGCAGGATTTTGGATGGAATTTTTAAGTTGCCAACTCTACTTTTTTGACATCCACTCACAGCACAATCAATTAATTAATTAACCAATCAATTCTCATTTTTTTTTTCCAAAACGATTAATTCGTGGTTGGAACTCGGCCGCAAATATGTCACCCCCACACACGTGTACGTATACACGCTTTTTTTTTTCTTTTCAAAGTGACTACGTTATTGACCCAGCAAGGTCTTAACAGCTTCCCCGGACTACTAAGGCGAGCGCTTAAGGCCCTCAGCCGATTTTATTTGGGCAACTAGCTCAAGGGTGCACGGCACACCTCGGCTTGGCTGTTGCCTGTTACATGGAAACTCGCGACCTATCTTAGCTAACCTAACTAACTATTCATATATGTTTTGAGTTGTTGAGACGCATATGTGTACCAAACATACATGCCTCAACAACCCCGCCATATATTTTTTTATCGGAAAATTAGAGTTTTTTCAGTTCGATATGGGGAAAAAAAAGTAAACACTTCCACTTTCATGTGTAATCGTGTAGG
>JACEII010001135.1:5768-16386 GCA_014332785.1 Antheraea mylitta | reverse complement strand
GATATTTACGGTGACGCGTGTGTAAACAACTGGTTACCATGGCAACAATTTGTAAGCGGTCGCCAAGCGTCATATTCCAACAAAATAACAATATATTGTTAGTCAACGATATAAGAAATATAATTGTTAGTACAGCAATTATTATGTAAGTATATATTTATATAAGGTGTGATGTTTGTCTTTACGTATGTCAGTGAGCTTATCTAGCAGAACTGTATTATATAATACAAAAATAATACTACCTACCAAGTGACTCCCAAGACTGACTTGACACTGGTAGAATTCGTATCTAGGAGACGATATTATTAAAAAGTTTAAGTTGATATTATAAGTCGATAATATTAACTTATTGAGTTTTTGGTGGGATCTCAGTCTGTCATGTAGTGGATTTTATATTTTATTCATAATCTTGTGTTATTAGACTCTATATTTTGTAAATTTGGTGGTGTTTTGCGTAATATAGTTAGTTTATTGTGCATAAGTGAAGTAAATGGAAAATAATACCACGGAGCATGAAATTCTGAGATGCCACAAAAACTCCATGGAATGTTCTAACAAGGGATCCACCATCTTGTTAGAATATTGATTCACACGACGCTTAATATTGAAATGATCGTACGACGCTTGTAATATTATTCACTATGTGACAATGGCAGTAATAATCAGAAAGATTGATTGCCAAAAATAAAGATTTAAAAAAACTTATCTACTTTAATATTTACATAGCTTTTGCCCGCGACTTCGTCCGCGTGGCAAAGTCACTTTTTTGGGCTATGGCTAAAAATCCAATTTTGTAACATTCTTCGTTGGTGCTCCGCATCAATGTGCATTGGACCAATAGTTCCTGACATTAGCACGTTCAAGCAAACAAACTCTTCAGCATTATAATATTAGTATAGAGTAAACACATATGTATTTAAATATACTAATGGTCGCTTAATGGTTGAAATTCAACCGTAGCACGTGATAGAAAAGTATTTTACTGTGTGATAAATATAGGTATATCTAATTAAATTGAGTATCGTACAGTTAGTGATTTGTATACGAGAGAAAAATAACGAAGAAAGAATTACAAACGCTACGACTAGTCGATAGTAAAGAAAGAAAAACGAGTCAATCATAAGGACTGCCGACACAAGTCAAAATTCGATACAATACAAAAACACACAATTTTTAAACTACATCACAATTTGTAAATGAAAATTATATACATTTTATATAATTTATAATCAATATAAACTAGGCTGCACAGTCTGAATACAAAATATCAATATTTATCAATATCAGATGTACATAGGCCACTATACTACTCCTCGCTAGACTGACGCAAGCCGCGTAAGTACAATACAATCGGTCATGCCGCTCAAAATATCGCTCAACGCGTTATCAAGCTTACTAATACCAATTCAATTACCAAGATAGTTTTGTAAACATAATCCATAAAGATTAATTTATCAAAATAGTCAACCCCTTTTTCCCGATATGACTATGCTATTGACCTTTTTTTTATACGTGGGGAAATCCCTTATGGATACCCACCCTCCCGGGAGAGAGGGTGGGTTATGTCCGACTCCCACGGACTAAAACCCCACGGTGTACGTCTTCCGCTGCGGTTAGGGCGGCACGAGATCTCTATAGACTTCATCGTGCCGCCCGAGCGGTGTGGCCCAGCAGCAGAAGTGCCGTCGCCGGGCCTTTGTATGCTATTGACCCAACAAGGTCTTAACAGCTTCGCCGGACTACTAAGGCGAGTGTTTAAGGCACTCAGCCGATTTTATTTTGGCGACCAGCTCAAGGGTGCACGGCACACCTCGGCTTGGGCTGTTGCGTGATATGTGCAACTCGCGAACTTTCTGAGCTGACCTAAGCCAACTATTCATACATATATGAGTTGTTGGAACATATATGTGTACCAAGCATACATACCTCAACAACTCCTATATAGATTTCGTATCAGATAATTTTCTAAACTATTTCAGTTCGATAAGGGAAAGAAACGAAACCCTTCCACTTTCATGTGTAAGCGTGTATGCATGCACGTGTGTGGGGGTGATATGTGTAATGTTGTTGCAGTGATGTAAGATTTTCTGTCACTGTATCACGTAAGCAACGCACTCAAGGGCTCCGCGCTGAGGACCTAGGCTTGAGCCGCTGACGAGGGGGGCCTAATCTGATAAATAGCCAACGTCTATAGGCTATTACAGGGCGGACCAATATATGAACGATTGTGACGTCTGGAAATGATGCTTCCCTCTCCTTACAGTAAAAACTAATGTAACTGTTTACGTCTTATGTAGATATACGCCACGATAAGACAAACCAGATCGAGTTTCTTGCCGGTTCTTCTCGATTACTGTGTTGTTTTTCTGAACCGGTGGTAACTTTGATGTTCATAAGCGCCTCCTCTGAGCGTAAATTGAACAAAGTATTTTTTTTAGTTGTCCTGGACTACCATTTTGGCTGCTCTACTTAGATATATTTTCGATCTCGTGCATAATATAGACAAGAGTTTAATACGAAATGTTAATATATTATTGGGTTAGGTAGATAACTCTAAAAATGTTATTTATTTATCGTTGTCTCTATGCTTTTTTTATTATTGTTATTCTATTCTGCAGACTCTTGGTCCGCACCTTTTTTCAGCTTACATGTAGTATTTTGTATACGTAAAAATCGTATCCGTGAGTGTATTTTTTTTATTAGTAATTTATTAAATATAAACTGTTCAATTATTATTAAATATTTTTGGTTTAATGACGTTATTGTTTTTTTTGTTGTCTCTATGTTATAGATAAAACAGCACGCTCAGCGGATGTTTTTCCTCCGTGATAAAAAACCTTGACAAATGATATTCTTCCACACGAATCACTTTATCTACCTACCGGTGAAATCGCATGAAAATCCGTTTGAAAGTAAACCTATAATAGTTACATATTTATAGAACACTAGCGGTCCCTGCGGACGTTGTCCTGCTTTAATCCTAAAGTTCAACAGCAGCGCCAACTACCGGGTCCAATAGTGAATCTAAACCATTCTCGGATCCACTGGAACATGCCCACAAAATTTCATCAAAATCGGTCCAACCGTTTGGAAGGAGTTCAGTCACATACACACGCACACAAGAAATATATATATTAAGATTAATATATGTGTATATTATACACATATATACATACATATAGACGGAGCTATGAAGTTTTACTTCAATCGTGTGGTCTACACACTCGTTTTTTTAATTAATCATTACCATTTAGTGTCCTATCCATATAGAACTTCTTTTTCTTTTTTAAAATGGCAACATGTGTGTGCAGATAGTATCCGATTTTGACATATACCTCTGACGGCAAAGTTAAGGTATACAAAGCCGCTAAGACATTTTTAATATATTTTCTTGTTGTTTTTGAATTGAAAATTCCTTAAGCGCGTTGAGCGGTATTTTTTTGGCAAGAGATAAGTTTATAATTTCGCGTCATGATATGCTCGCATGCGTGACCAACCGTAGTTCTCTTGCATCTAGCGTTTAGTCACGCCTAGTATAAAAGCCTGTGTCCATATATTATTCATATTTTGTATTGAGATTGTGCAGCTCGTCATATGCCCGATGAATTGATAAACACTATAAAAAAATTATTCGGAGTGTCAAATGATTTGAAAGAGAGACTATTTATTTGCAATATTTATATTTGCAAAGCATGAGATTAAAATATAACTCACACTATAATTATCTGAAAATTAAAAAAGAAAGCACAGTTCTAATTTCATTGTTTTCACTTCTATCGGTAGTGCTTATGACTGCATCGACTCATTTTGGTAATTAATTACATAAATAACGGCTTATATTCATTGATTTAATTTAAAAAAATACTCCTTTTAAGAAGTAAGATGTCAGTCAGTTTAACACTGACGGTATCAAAAATAAGGAAAGACTTGTAATTTTAGACATGATGTTGCCCTGTTGTTTTGAGAACATTCAAATAAATTCGGTTATATTACGTACTCAATTTAAGTTGCTGATAAACCCACATAGCGTTATTTATAAAATTAATTGGGGAAGTGATAAATACCCGGAACATAACAACAGAACATTGTTTTGAAAAACAATGTTGCGGTTTTGTTATAAGGACAATAGAATAAATACAATTTAATTACCTATTTGTTTTGGATTTCTGAAAACTCCATACAGCGTTGCTTATTAAAATCGATTATAGAGAAAAATGATATAAAATATCAATATTAGATATACACAGGCTCTTATACTACACGTACGCTCTTATACTAGCTCGAAGAAGGCCGCGCAACCTCAATGCGGCCGGCTATGCTTACTAGCATCTCATAACTCGGAATTATAATTTCATCTCCTGCCTAAAAAGTTTTTACTTCAAAAACATTATGAGCACGAAAAAGAACATAATTAAAAAAATCCTACATTTATAAATAATTTATAAAGCCCGTTTTCTGACGTTCTCGGTTAAAATATCAATAGCTATTGATCCAATAAAAAATATCCATAAGATAAACTGCGTTTAGCTGTCGATGTGTCTTTGAATACACAACGAGTAATTAAATAACAATAAAACCAATAATCAGTTTTTGAGTTTCACTAAATAGGTTTTTTATTAAGTGATTTTATCATTTTAATAATAATAAAAAGGCTTATATTTCGTGGAAACAAATTAATAGGTTTTTTGTACATTGTTTACATTCTCATCTCAACTTACATATGTTTTTAATTTAAACATAGGGAAAGCGCTACCGAGGTAGACCTTTTACGAGGTGACAAGATGAGATAGTCAAGTTAACTGGTCACCACTGGATAGATAAAGCCCAAAATAAGGAACAATGGAAATCCCTGGAGGAGGCCTTCTCCTGAGAAGGGGTTCGGGAAATATAACTTGAAATTAGAAACATAAGTAGATTAAGTTATAATTTTATTATTTTAATTCGTCATTAATCGTCGGTTTATTATTTACAATATTATTTCGAATCGGATAAGATACTTAAGTTTATTTGTAATTGTAAAGTATGTATGTGTATATGTAAGTGATTTGTCAAAATGACAAAAATTTTAAATAAAGGTCGAAACAGTCATAAAGACAGCCGACAGAAGTTAAAACTCAAAACAAAATTTTTAAATTGATTATTGTGTGAATTACAATATTAAAATTTCATAATTTGCTATTTTTTTAAGTATATGTACTGGTAGTAATATGTGTGACGTCGCCTCGGCCCCAGTGACGACTGAAGAGTCGGCGACAGGAAGCTTTATGCCCCGTCATGACCCAATTCCAGAGGGACCAAAAACAAAGTAGTCAAAACATAAGAAGGCCGTTCATACAGGGAATGCCACCCTGACCCTCTGAACGGTTGGTTCCCATTTCCTGATTCCGAAACGGGAAAAGAAAAAGAATGTGACACTGAAAATCTAAATGTACCTCAAAGATATTCGGAACGCCATAATGAAGAAGGCCCCAATGCAGAAATGCTCGCGCGAAGGACCTGCAAACCCACCCATTACATTCCTATCATTATGTTCCTATACAGCAACCCCGGCAACCCAGGAAAAGGGGCCCCACCATAAAGTCACACTTCAGACGAAGTCACGGATAACAGTTAGATTAAAATAAAATAGCCTTACTCTTTATAAGATTATCTATCTATCAGTAAGAGTACTGTAAGTATTGGATCAAGTGTTTCGGATATTTTACTGTAGATGAAAGGGCGGGTAGCAGCTAATTTAAACTAAAATATCTCAAATTACTTCTTTTAAAGTCGGTTATGTACTAGAGAAAGTCTCGTGAAAATCGGTTCGATCATTTCGGAGATTTCCTGCGACGAAATCGTGGGTAGCAGTTAATCTAAGATAACCTAAATTACTATAAGATATAAGTATATGCTCTCTGTCAGTGAAAATCCCGTGACAATCAGTTCTACCCTTTTAGAGATAGCACTGAGAACGAAATCGCAGGTAACAGTTAGTCTAAAATAAAATTGCCTATTTCATCCCCTATAGTAATAGTTACCTCTTAGTGAAATTCCCATCAGTGGGCCCTGCCGCTTCGGTGATTAGTAGGAAATAGCAGACAGACAGGCAAAAAAGTTAATTTGATTTTGGTTACCATTAGCGTGTATATTTCATATCCAATCATGAAGAGGTTGTTATTTTGGTATTACATTCAGATGGTATATTTTTATTATATGTATAAATAAATAGATATACATAAGGAAAAGGCAGTACCCGTAAACAATGAATTAGATTAGTTAATAAAGGTTTACAACACACAAACGCTGCCTATATATTGTGAGTTGTATAACGACATTTTGACAGTTGCTATCGAAACTACAGCATGAAGACAATATATTTCGCGTGTTGTTTTGCGCTGCTCAGCGTTTCGTGTAATTGCCGCGGTATGTAGTAAACTTTTTGATGATACTTATCCTTAGAAATCGAACTGGCTAATGCCAAATCGACCTCTTTTGGCCGTGAATAATTTAGATTTGTTTGAAACTTTTCTTTTTCTTGCCTATCGAAAACAATTTTCAGATATTTTGCAAATATATTTACCAACAATTTCGACAATGAAGAATTTCAGAAAATTATTCGATTTATTACAATTGAATTTTTAATGTTAACTTAATAATTGGAAAATGGGAATTCGAATTGGTAATCAATAGTAGACAATATATCCGAGTGCACATTTTAATTTCAATCTGTCTATTGAGATGATAGCTGAGCACTATATTCATTTTAGTAATTTTGAATTCAGCTATGGGCGCCACTATATTGGATTCGGCTATTCGGCCAAGGGTCTTTCGCGTTACCTGTACTCCGCACCCGATTGTAATGGGACATGCGATAGATGGACGAAAAATTTAAGGCGAAGAGAAAACGTCTAAAAAATTACTTCTTTTATCGAGATAGTAATAAATTATTTGAAATCTTTGGGATTTCTTTTGGAAAGATGAGTTATTTTAATGTCCATTTTAGGGAAAAAAACGGATTCATCTTCAAGGTTTCTTTGTACATTTGGGAAAAACTTAACTTGATTTTTTTGTTTTATACGGCATTTTAGATTTTCTACACTTTCACTGAAATTTTCAGAGTGGCATCATCATTTTCTTTGCATATATTTCGTTCATCTGAAAAGAGATTTCGTTTTAAATTAATTGCCTTGTAATTTTCACCTAATAGTTTATAGCTTGAGTTGATCGAAACTATATTTTTTTAGTATTCTTTGTATTTGGATGTAGTTTTTGAGAGAAAAATGCATCCTTCTATTTTATAAGTTTTTAAATTTGTTTCCATCAGAAATATCGCTCAACTGGCGCAAAGAAGTAAGTGTTCACTTCACTTTTCTTTAATTCGATACATTTGAATTATTTATCAAAACTCACCGAAAGCACTACTTTCAGGAGTACTAATACATCATATTTGAAACAGAATAAATGTATTGTATTTATTTCTATCTATTTAATACGTTAACTTTAATTATTTATATAAATCTTAACACATCTTAAATCTCTTAATATGTTAAATTGTTAACAGGTCAAAACATGTTCAGATCGGACTATGAGTATTACGCAGAAGCCGATGGATGGTTCAAAGTGCACAAAATGCCCGTAAACTGGCAAAATGCAAGGCTGTTATGCGCTTATGAAGGTAAAAATTACTCCTAATCTATACATATAAGAAGATGAAGCGTCTGTATGTAACATCAAAATAATATTTTTAACCAACTTCAAAAAAGGAGGTAGATCTCAATTTGTCTGTTTTTTTGTGTTCGTTACCTCCTAATTTTGGTATACTGATATCCGCTAAAAATGGAAAAGTAAATTTTCAAAAAAAAAAATTAACCGACTTCAATATGAATCAAAAACCCATAATGCACTAAAAAGCGGAAAATAAATAGTTTATCAAATTAAGTCGCCCGGTAAATCGGTGCCTTTGTAGCACACATATTCATATGTTTTATTTAATTTGGATAATTTAATAAACTATTTATTTTCCGCTTTTTAGTGCCTTATGAGTTTTTGATTAATATTGAAGTCGTTTAATTTTTTTTTTTTTTAACTTATTACTGATTGGAAATGAAACTATAACTGCAATTGATAACGAAAATGCAATTTTTAAAATTTTGCCGGTCTGTCTGTATTTCTGCTTGTTCCGGGTAATATCCGAACCGAAGTACCGATTTTGACGAGAATTTTATTGGCAGATATTGGACCTTATAAAAAAGTAATTTAAACTAGTTGTTAAATGTGACTTCGCCCGTTGTGCTATTACGAAAACGGTTAAACCGATTTTCACGAGACTTTCGCGGGCAAGTAGCGAACCTTGTAAAAAGTTATTGAAGTTATTCTATTTTAAACTAGCTGTTACCATACCAGTAGTGACGGCTATTAAACGAAATATAAATTTATGTCTCTCAAGCTGGACTAAATTATAAATAAATGCCATTTTTCATGTAGATCAGTAATCTCGGAGTTCTTCGTGCATAGACATCATAACACTGGATTATTATATATGTACATTCCAGGTGCGATGTTAGCGTCGCCTACAACGGAAGGCATTACTGCAGTGATGAAAAGCTTGGTCGCTAGTCATAAACTGAATGTTGTTCACACGGGTATACACGCCACCTTATTTAATGGTGACTTCAATTCGTTGGATGGTAAGCTTCAAAACAATTTCATTTTTGACCACGATTTGATATTAAACCGGCTAATATTGTAACTCGCTAACACAAGGTACTGGCACTCGGGTGTAGCTAACAGAACACAGCTGCAACAATTTAGTCATAAAAGAGCATTTTGCTACTACATTGGACAGCCCCTAATGAAATTAGATTTATGCATAGAAATCTATATGTAAACGGACATCTATAGGCATAACTGTATCTGTTCTGTAATACTCACTGAGAAGTTGGAATAGTCACAAAATAATAACAACAAATATGAAACGACCGTCCTACTACTATCTCTTTATATTGTATGACTCGATTTAATTTAATATACGAGTAATTTTGACGCTAAATATCTCTATACATTACTCGATCTATATAATTACCTAATGTACCCATTTTAAAAGTTCTAGGATATATGTGATGAGAGTTATTGAAATATATTTGCTTGCTCAATAATTTATACACGTATGAATTTGTAGCTTAGGTTAGGTTCGCTCAGTTAAGTCGCGAATTGCATAAACTAGGTAACATCCCAAGCCGAGGTGCGCCGTACACACTTGAGCTAGTTGTCAAAATAAAATCGGCTGAGTGCCTTAAATGCTCGCCTTAGCAGTCTGGTAAAGCTGTTAAGACCTTAATAGGCCAATAGCGTAGTCAGTTCGAAAAAAAATTATATATGTATTTTAAGCTACATTTTGATTTAATATGTAGTTTAAAAACGATCGGTCATGTTTCTTAAAATTTCGATTTGGAAATTGTAATTCCGGTTATGTACATTATTTTTTTCGTTTCTTTTAATTTTGGAAAGTGCAGTTTATTTTCTGCGTATAATATTTTATTGTAAATTTATTGAATTTGAAAAACTCTTTCCAAAAAACCGAAATTTCAAATTTCACTATTACTTTGTTTGTATTTACGTTCACATTCATAGTTACTAGAAGCTTAAACATGATCGAATTTCAGAACCCCACCTTTCTTTTGCTTTCCCTGCTTTACGTGAAATGCTCCATTGTTTTTTATTGTTACAGGTATACCCATCTCCGCGATACCAGCTCAATGGTCAACCGGTAGACCGAACGCTCGCCCGAATATTGAAGATTGCATCGTATACCATGAGAGTGGATTGTTGGATGACATCGGCTGCAATAATCAATATCCCTACATCTGTTATAAAAAACATTCAAAGGACCTGATAATGACTGAATGTGGAACAACTGATAAAAGTAACTTTTTTTATTCTTTACCGGTTGTAGCATTTGTCCTCAGTCATCTAGTGCTAAACATCGATATAAACTAAGATGGCAAACATAGTAAACATAAAATAAAAACACTTTATTCAATTTTGGACCCTAAGAAGGCATCTATGAATATCAAAACTAAGTAACACAGGTACGGAAATCAACCCAGTCATCGAGAAGAACCGTCAAGAAAATCGATTCTAAAATGCAGCTGACGGAATACAATAAACGCTTAGCAACAAATTTTCAATTTTATGTTAAGTGATCGTAATCTTTGTCAATTTTTAAGGATTTAATGTGATTTACTTATATGAAGAAATGCTTACGTTTTAAAAAAACTTCAGATTCAACATAACGCAATACACGAAATTCGTGATCAAAAAAAATTTCATTACCAAAACACCCAAGTTTTAATATTTTTTACGGTTTTTTTGCAATTTACTAGACATTTTGAGGGTGTAAGGTTCAAACATATTCGAGATTTGGATTAATCGGGTCGAAATACATGTCGGTACGTATGTAGCGTCAAATGTACAATTTTTTTTTCTATGCTAATGTAATTATTTTCATATACATGCATGTCGTCAGAGGTACAGATATAGACAACCATACTGGTACGGGAGCTAGCAACGTTTGGAAAGTAAGAATTTTAGGTCAGCTGATTTTGTGATATGTCGTCCTTCTTGCACTTTCAGTTAG
>JACEII010001134.1:0-10637 GCA_014332785.1 Antheraea mylitta | reverse complement strand
ATCATCTAACAATGAAAGATAAAATCTTTAGAACATTTATATGCGATTTTATACATATGCTTAAGAAGTTATATATAGTACCTATCCGAACGAAGAAATTCGAGTTATTTAATATGGTAATATACAAAACATAGATCTTTTGATTTATGTAAATTATGTTATAACTAAATTTAACCAATTATTATTCTAGGAGCATTATCTTTCGCTGAATTGGGAACCGTTGTCAACAAATCTGGAGCAGAATACTCTTATTTCCAAGAAGCGTTTGGAAAAATGCATAAATTCTGGGGTCCTTTACCGTCATTTATATGTGCCTGGATATACGTAGTTATATTGAGACCAGCTGAAGTCGCAATTATTGTTATGACATTTGCTGAATACGCGATACAACCTTTTACTGTAGATTTACAATCAGAATACAAAGATAAAGCTATTAAGCTTACATCTTTAGCTGCTTTGTGTAAGTATTTAGTAATATATTTGTTTACATATCATATTCATCAGAGGGTGTATTATATTATGATCTGTGGTACCTTTTATTTACTCTGCGATACCCATATCGATGTTAGAATCAATTAAAAATAAATCGATTAATTGGAGAGATGCCCATGACCACAGTTGAGTGTATTATCTATGATTGTTAATGTCAATAATGTCAAAATAATGAATAGTTACAATAGAATCGCGTCTATGAAATGGTATTTTATATGAATACTAGTTTTTGGTCGCGGCTTTGCTTGCGTTAATGTAGATTTGACTCAATCCTTATGAACAGTTTTTTGTCTGATGAACTATGCCTAACGTCTTTTTCTGTTCTCTTAGCTACATGTATGCAAATTTGATGATTATCCAATTATAAATGGTTTCTGGGAAAAGGCTTTTATGATTTGAATGACATTTAATACTTACAATATCTTTTTTAGGTTACCCGAATTGGAATTATTTTTTAAGCCACCAACGACTTCCTATATTTCCTAGATATTTAACATAAATTGTTTTTTTTTTTTTCAGTTATAATGACCTACATCAACATAACAAGTGTAAAACTATTTGTCAGAGTGCAAAATGTATTTGGTATATGCAAAGTATTCGCTTGTCTCGTTGTTATCGGCGGTGGAATATACCAAATAGCTAAAGGTTAGAGAAGAATGCTCAAAAGTTACAACTACATTTTCTAAAGATATCGGGTAAAACTTAAATATGAATATATAGGTTTTAGAAACAGAAAGGTAATATAGTAAACGGTAGATATCAATGAGTAAATATCAAGATTCAGACAAAATAATAACCATATAACGACTTCATTGGTTGCTAATACTACTTTGGCCTCTTTTTGTATCGCTTGTTAATGTTGCAGGCAACACTTCTCATCTCAACAAAGGTTTCGAAGGCAGTACAACAAATGCAGGAGGAATTGCCCTAGCTTTATATTCTGGGTTATGGGCTTACGATGGATGGAACTGTGTTACTGTAGTCACAGAGGAGATCATAAATCCTGGAGTGTCAGTAACTTTATACAAATTAGTTAATACCTTACATAATAAAATTACGATGTCAAAGATATTTTTTTATCATATAGGAGGCAAACGAACATGCGGATCACCTGTTGTTAAGTGATCACCACCGTCCATAGACACTAGCAACCCCAGAGAAGTCGCAAGTGCGTTGCCAGCCAGTGTTTGGGGGACAGGAGAGAATGGAAAAAGGGAAGGGAGAGGAGAGGGGAGGGGAGATGGGTTTGCGACGATCTCGTTGAAGGAACGAAACGCTACAATGCAAGCATTGTTACTTCACGTCGGTTTTCTGTGTGAGGGTGATGCTACCCCGGATGAGCCGACCCATTCATGCTGAAACCAATAATAGCTTCAGCGTGGCTCTACGACCTACTACAAATACAGGTATACAGCAAACGAAATATATTATTATAGAGTTAGGACAGTCGTAGAAAATTAGTTAAAGTTTTTTTTATCTTTATTTTTGACAATCAATCATTTAGATTATTACTGCCATTGTCACGTAGTCAATAATATTACAAGCATCGTGCAATCACTTCAATAATAAGCGTCGTGTCAGTCAATATTCTAACAAGATGGTGGATCCCTTGTTAGAACCTTCCAGGTGTTTTTGTGGAATCTCAAAATTTCATGCTCCGTGGTATTATTTTCCATTCACTTCACTTATACACAATAAACTAACTATATTACGCAAAACACCACCAAATTTACAAAATATAAAGTCTAATAACACAAGATTATGAATAAAATATAAAATCCACTACATGGCAGATGGAGATCCCGCCAAAAACTCCAGTATAAAAAGTTATTTTGTTATGTTAAGAGCGTACTAATTCAAATCATGTGACATTTGTTTGACAGCACCAACAGATTATATCAGTCACATTCGCTATATACCTCATCACATCAGGAGACTAAACTCCTATAAGTATAGTCCGCGTCAATTTTTTCAACCGCTCTGAAATAGATGAGCATAATACAAACAACCTACCTGTATCAGAGAATAATAAATGTAAATATTAAATTCCTAATTTAATATTTTGAATTTGTTTTCCATTATCCTCTTGACGGTACTATGTGCAAGAATGAACTCAAAGCTATATTCAGAGCGGCCAAAAACTATGACGCGAACTAGTATCTCAAAAAATTCTTCACTCATAAATGTTTTACGAAAATATATGAAAAAAAGGTTTCATAAATCACCAGAATGGTACTACCGTCGCTAAAGGCTATTGAACTGATATCAACTAACCTTGAGTGTAATCAACATTTTAAATATAAAATTATTAGCGCGTTCCTTCAAACTTCCTTCTTTAGCCTCAGTAGCATCATCTAAACTTGAAACATTTTGAGGGACACTTCTGAGTTTTAAAAGATTCGGGTCGTTTTGAAGCACCTTAACAATCATAAGTTGCAGTGACCACCTACATGAAGATAAATAAAGGCTTGCAAGTGCTACGTTCTAAAAAGTAATAGTTGCATATCTGTCTTCACCAAAAGTATTTGGGGTGTAATGGGCTGCTGAATAACGAACGAGGCAATGGCGAAAGCGGGGTGGTAGGGTTTTACAGCCTGACTGGATCGCAACCACCATGCATATGGCGAAAAAGCCCGTCATAGTGACTCGCTTCTGCGCGTCGCGTTTCGGGATCAGCCTGTGCATATCCAGTACCGGGTGACTTTCGTCATTATGGCCGGCATGACAGCGGCGACGAGCGATGGATAATCTGTCTCTCGGCGGTTACCGATATTTCTGGATTGTACTATGCTTAACATCAGGCATAGTGCAGTCACTATGTCGTGCTTCGATAAAAAAAAAAAAGATATATAGCCTATAACCATTCTCGATAAAATAGCGATATAACACTGAAATAATTTTTCAAATCAGAACAGTAGAGATTACCCCTACAACATCCTTACCTTACAAACCTTACCTCTTTATAATATTAGTATAGATTACCACATTATTTTCGCTAATTCTGAGGAATTCATATAATCGTACATGACATCTTTCAGAAACGTTCCGCTGAGTATATCCATCGCAGTTCCTCTCATCACTAGCCTTTATGTGTTTATGAATGTGGCCTACATGACTGTATTAAGTTACGCTGAGATGATCTCGGTGCCAGCAGTTGCGGTAGCATTTGGAGCCCGGGTACTAGGTCCCATGGGATTCATAATACCGCTCGGTGTTGCCATATCTACTTTTGGATGCGCTATGAGTGTGCAGTTCGGTGTTACAAGGTGAGATATCCAAGCGCCATAGACAAAACAAAAATTAATTAGTAATATAACAAGTTAGTAGTGAAAGAACCTATTGCACTACGAAGGTATTCGTAAAACATGTTACCTAAGTTTGTAAAGCTATTATAAGAGAAAAATAAATACTCTCCACAAGCACATCTTTTAAAGTAGAATCTGTAGGGGGGAAGATAATGATAAAACTTTAAGCTAGAAAACTACTGTAGCGTTTTTTTAATCAAATATTTCTGACGCAAATAGAACGGGTAGATATCTAGTGAGAGATAAAGTTAGAATTATAATATAAACTAAAATATATATTGCCAGATAATTGATCATTTTAAGTAATCATTCCATTTATTCTCCGATCCTAGTTTATTATGTCTGATTTCTTTATTTATGAGCTTGTTCACAACATAATTACCGTTTTTTAAAACGCACCTTAAACTTTTGTTAAATAAAAAAGTTACAAAATCGTTGCGATTAAATTGCATTTAAAATTACACTAATGTTTTCACCAGGGTATGCTATACAGCAGCACGGAGTGGACATATGCTTGAAATGTTTTCATTTGTTAATATAAAGCGAATGACTCCGGCGCCTGCTGTCGCTTTTCAGGTAAGATTTTATAAAATTGATAGTTGAAATTACTAATAATTAAGGCTTAAAACGTCTGCGTGCTATTGACGAAAGCTGGTCTATAGTAGCAAGAACAACATAATGGTCTCATGGTATGAGAAAGTTTTATGCTAAAGATATGTTATGCAAATTATAAGCTTTAAATTGGATTTGGTTTATTAGCATAGTACTTTAAAAGAAACCTTTAACATTGTGTATGTTGATACGTCATTTTATAAACGCATTTCTTTTTCTGGCAATCAATATTTAAATAGATTATTACTGCCGTTGGCGAGTTGCTAATGATAGTACAAGTTTCTTAAAACCATTACAATGATCTGAAAAGGTGGTGGCCGTCTTGTTAGAATTTTCTAGGGAGTTAAGTCGCAATTCAGAATCCATGAACCATGTTATTATTTTACTTACGCACAGTAACCAAACTATATTACGTAAAACACAACCAATATTACATAATATATAGCCAAATAACAAAAGATTTTAAACAAAATATAAATTTTACTACATAACATTCCAATATCACGCTAAAAAAGCATTTTATATTTTAATCAAAACTTTATAATTGAGTTATTTTGTTTGATAGCAACGTTATTATATTTACAGGCTCTCCTTACATCAATCTTCATATCAGCTGGCAACATCAAAACCCTAATAGAATTCGCCAGCTGGTTCCTATGGTTCTTTTATGGCCTCGCTATGGTGTCTTTATTAATTTTAAGGAAGACACAAGCAAGCAAACCTAGGCCTTACAGGGTACCGACACCGATTCCATGTTTTGTGTTGCTAGTCGCAATATTTCTATCGGTTCTACCAATAGTACATGATCCATCACTAAAATATGTAATGGCTGTCGGATTTATAGCTTTGGGATGTATTGTTTACACAGTCTTTGTGTATTATAAGAAAACACCGAGTGCATTACTACGTAAGTTATAATATCATATATATTCTGGTAACTAACTCTCATTATTACAGATTTTACTGTCATTACTAAGTAGTATTATTTTGTATATATTATTGTACCAAATTGGTGGTTCTTTGTTAAACGTTCTAGAGAGTTTCTATCAGTTAATTATTTTTTATGTATTTCTAAACCACTTCACATGTGCAGAATAAATATATTATGCGAAATGCCACTAATGACACGTAATATAGGGGAAGTAACGAAGGTTTATAAACAAAAAATACTACACGCTCCCGATTAACTCTTCTAAAATATATATTACTGTTTTTTTTTATCTGTGTCATTATGCATACTTTTACTAGTGTTTTTCATGTGTCAGTATAATGCTACGCCCATATCTGCGAAACGAAGCTTCGAGTACTTGTCGCGCTAAAATTAACGTCAATAATCATTCCGATAAAGACACAGATTATACGTTGCCACACCTGTGTCTTTGCAATGACTTGACATTAGAATCCGCTAAACTCCTTTCATGTATGTATGTATGTGGCTGGCGGTTTTTACATACATGAAAGGAGTTTAGCGGATTCTAATGTCAAGTCATTGCAAAGACACAGGTGTGGCAACGTATAATCTGTGCCTGTATCGGAATGATTTATTACGTTAATTTTAACGAGATAAGTAGTCGAAGCTTCGTTTCGCAGATATGGGAGTAGCATTAGAGGAAAGAAGAATATTGTAATACTTCGATTTAAACATTTTTATTGTATGATATTATTATTTATGCCAAACATTGACGTAAACTGATGGTGATACTTCACTAACATTTTGTATAAAATTTAATGATATTATTTAAGATCATTTCATATATGTTCAATTAAGTAGGTTTCATTTAAATTAAAACTAGAATAATATACTTGAATACGAACAGTTGAATTTTTTAATAAACATTGAAAACTATAACGAGTTTTTCTTTATGTTTCAGGAAAGATCACTTTCGTGATGCAAATCTTGTTCGAAAGCGTTCCCCCTAGCAAAGAGGAAGACTGAAAACTTTAGCAATAATAATTTGGCTGTAAATATAGTATAATAGAATGTAATATAGGCTGTATTATATAGTGTAAAATAAATGTAATTGTGAATAAACATTTCTTTTCTTTTTTCATATTTTAAGTAATTATCAGGTATTTCCGACGAATATTTCATATTCTTTGGAAAACTTTTGGTGGTAGAATGCAAATTAATACGCAAGGCAAGACATATGAGCCCTTTCAAACCAGTATCTAAAATTATTGCATGGCATTAGAACATTCTTTTATTCTTGAAAACTCAATGTGTGTTCTGTAAAAATTATATAAGCCGAACCTTGTAAACGGCCAGCATAACTTTGACACTAAAGTGATTGAAATATATTGATAAGGAAATAATCATCCTAGTCAATGATTTTACATATATATGTAAGTTCATTGCATCCTAGTATATAAAAAAATAGTCACCTCAGCTTGTAAGCTTAGTAATTTGACAGTTTTTTATAATAAACAATTAAAATCCTTAAGCGTATTACCGATTTACTGAACAATAAGTTCAAAAATCACGTAAAGTCAGTTTTATTGCCAAAAATGAATTTCTGTAATATACTTTTTCTTTATACATCCACTGAAAGTTACAATGTATAACTGTGATCAATAACAAAAGTATAATAATAGAGGTAAATCTGATCTAGTTACTAGTCGGTTCTTCTTCATGACTGGGAAATATTCTAAAACGGTAATACTGTTTGAAGTACTTTTAATGGTTTAAAATTATTGTAATTTTGACTTTATGGACTTCCTTAAGCACAGTTGTATTGTTTATAAGTCACGATGCATATTAATTAACCGGAACAAAGTACATATTCTTATAGTCAGATTCAACTTAAGGGTGATAACAAAACGAAAAAGGTCAATAAACGTGTCAACTCCTTGATGTAATATATTTAAAAAGGTTAAACAGCGGCAGCACTTCCTCCCACAAAAACTATACCTCACCAACATCCGGGGTCTGCACTCTAACCTTAACTCAGTTCATTACCACCTTGAAACTGCCAAACCGCACCTACTCTTCCTGACGGAGACGCAGATACGTTGCCCAGACGATGATATCTACCTAAATTACCCAGGGTATACCCTGGAGCACCATTTAATCCAACGTGCTGGTGTCTGTGCATACATTCGTGACAACATCTGATATTCGGTTCGGTATTGTACCTAAGTCTTGGAAGCTTTCCAATATACAACCCATTCTCAAAAAGGGCGATCGTGCCGATCGCTCGAATTATCGCCCAATAGCTATCACCTCTCTCCTATGTAAAATTATGGAGCGAGTTATAAACAACCAACTTATGACATACCTAGAGAGCAATGACATCCTAAGCGATCAACAGTACGGTTTCCGCCAAAAAAGATCTACTGGCGATCTCCTGGTGTATGCCACTCAAAAATGGGGTGAGGCTATTGAAAGACACGGCGAGGCCTTGGCTGTATCTCTTGACATTTCCAAGGCCTCCGATAAAGTGTGGCGCGAAAGCCTGATAGGGAAGCTTCGATCATACGGAATTTCCGACAGTTTGAGTGTCTGGATTAGAGACTTCCTGTGCGAACGCTCAATTCAAGTAGTGGTGGATGGTTGCTCTTCAAACCCTATGGGAATTGATGCTGGAGTTCCTCAGGGGTCAGTCCTGTCTGCAACGCTATTTTTGATATTTATCAACGATCTGCTTAAACCCGGTACCCTTGGGTATGCAGACGATAGCACCGTTACAGAAAGTTACTTATCGGGCCCTCGTGCTGATGGGAAAGTAAGTGATGATCTGAGGGAACCTATGATCAACCGCATGAACTTGGCACTTGAACATGTATCTAACTGGGGTGATGCAAATCTTGTTAGGTTTAATGCTTTGAAAACTCAGGCGTGTTTGTTCTCCTTGAAACGTAGTCCGTTCTATCCTGAACCTACTCTTCAGGGTGTACCCATACCGGTTACCGACAACCTTGAGCTCCTCGGGATTCATTTAAACGCCAAGCTCAACTATGGCCGTTCGATTGAGGCTAGGTCTAAAATGGCTGCAAAAAAATTGAGGGTCCTTGTCAGGGTGAGGCGGTACTTTACGCCGGACCAGCTTCTTAATCTGTATAAGTTGCAGATAAGGCCGTGTATGGAGTATTGCTGCCACCTCTGGGACGGGTGTTCCAAACACCATTTAGCCAGACGAAGAGCTTTGCATCGTCATTCATTATGAGAACCACGAAGGAATGGAATGCGCTGCCTCCGTCTGTTTTTCCTGAGGTATATGACGAAGTAATCTTCAAAAGAAGAGTGAGTGTGCTTTTACTGGGTGAACGCGTTACATCTTAGACCTCGTCTTCACCTTCCATCAGGTGAGACTGAGATCAAGCGTCACACAGTGCATTATAAAAAAATAAAAAATATATATTTTTGTTCATCGAATATTTAAGCTCATTCGAAATAAGAAAGCATACGATCACCAGCCAGCTTAGTTTCTTTTAGTTGCCTACTTACTAAGCCCAACCTAGGGCACAGGCATTTGAAGCAAATACCAAAAACTGCAACATTAAAGGCTGTAAAAAAGTATTGATCTATAACAATCTAACTGAAAAATCATTGAGTTCTAATGTAACCGAGAAAACATAGCTTTTTGTTGTGTTTCGATTTACATAATTGTATTGAGATCTGATGAACTTGCAACTGTAGTTATTACTGACGTTGTATACACAAACTTTTTATTATAGATTTATAATACATATTAAGTAATTACTTTTACAAATAATATCGATAACAAGACTACTCGTTTGCAGTTTAAATCGATAAACACATCTAATGCACACCTCTACAACTGTCACTGTACTGTCAACTGTCAATACAATAAATCAATACATCGGTTCCGTTTTCCAGTGGGAGGGTTGTTATTATTTTGAAAAAGAAAACGGTTTAATGTATGTAAAATAGTGGTTTCTGATATTATCAGCATTATTATATACACTGGGTTCATTACAAAATCCCTTTGTCGATCAATAAACATGTAAGTATTACAAATGATATAAGTTAAAACACATAATAAGACATTTTCGCAAAAATAACATTTTATGTATTTATTTCTTCTGTATATACCTACCTAATACTGATAAATTTCTAGGGCTTCAAATGAACGCAACATAGAAACTCAGGAAGTTCTGAAAAATGAAATAAAATCTCTTAAAAAACAATGCATTGATACTTGTAATATTATCAACAATACGCCACAAGCTGCTTCCACATCAAGTCAGGACGAAGCAGATGAAAAATCTGTTCGCTACATCGAGGGTGTGAAAACTGAAATTCAAAATGCGAATGCTATTATACTAAAAAATGAAAACTTGCTCACAAGTCAATTCTTATGCGATGTTAAAGAAAAAACCGCACAAATCGAAGAGTTGACGGCATTCACTCGTGGGGTAGTTCATGATTTCGATAATGAGATACGTAGGTGAGTGATATAAATTATAAATTTAATTTGCAGTTATAGTATGATCTCACACCATTGTGTTACCCTCTGGACTGTTCAAATCCATATAGGTTTAATAGGTCCGATCCCTCGGCGGGGAGCTCTTGAGTACGCTGCTCACGCAGTACCATGACACAAAATCTTACAACACTGCAACAATATTATATATTGATATGTGTAATGTTGTTGTTGTGTAGGTGATCCCACACACACATGCTTACACACGAGAGTGGAAGAGTTATATTTTTTTCCCTTATCAAACTGGAATAGTTTAGCAAAATTATCAGACACAGAATACATTTAAGAGTTGTTGAGGTATTTATGCTTGGTACACATATACATTTCAATAACTCATATAAGTACGAATATGTAGCTTAGCTTAGATAGGTCGCAAATTGCATGTATCAGGTAACAGCCCAAGCCGAGGGTGCCGTGTACCCTTGAGCTAGTTGCACAAATAAAATTGGCTGAGTGCCTAAGCGCTCCCCTTAGTAGTCCGGTGAAGCTATTAAGACCTTTCTAGTTCTATAGTGTAGACAGATCGAAAAAGAAAACATACAGATTTAAGCTTATTATAAAACTTTCTAAAATAATAAAACATATATTGTAAAATCATAATTTTTATGTCCAATTTATTTTAATTTTTTTTTTATTTGTGCAAAGTTTTTTTTTACCAAACCATGAAATTCTCAAGTTATAGTGTGAAATGATCTGCCATGTTGAGATCTGAGTCATAAAAATGAGCCAAGAGGTTGAGTAGGAGATATTCTATTGAGTCAACAAAGTAACTCAACCTTATTGC
>JACEII010001133.1:0-16020 GCA_014332785.1 Antheraea mylitta | reverse complement strand
ATTTATTTTGGCTTCATTTTAGACAATTGAAATTTTTCTAATATAATAACTGTTAGAGTGATTATTACACTTGAAATCATAGACTCATAATTAGTATTAATTACTGATTTGACTTGTCATTATTCATAGGTTTGTGTAATTGTTACTGTAGATTTTTTAAAATTAAAACTTAATTAACAAAACTTTAGATAGCAGTTGGTTTTTTATATGTTTACTGCTACCATACTGCTTCCATGAGTGTTTAAACAAGTGCCTCTGCCTCTCTGGATTCCTCCATGTTGATTTAAATTTTATTTATAATTACTAATCACAATGAAATTCAGTGTATAACCATCAAACTGATTGTAGTTTTGTGTATAAGAAATAATTTATATAATGTGATCAATAGTTCTAAAAATTTAGAAACTAAAAAAGGTAAACTTATTACATACAATTATAGATAGGAAATTCTAAATGTTGAGAATTCCTTATTTATGTGTGATTTTTAAATATATCCTCATAAATAGACTTATATGATCTCTTTACCTTTGTGGAAGGCAAAGGCGATGTTACATGGAAGTCTGCCAATAAGTATGTTTTGTGTTAATTTAGCTTAAGTTGTATTTATGACACTGATATAATAAGAAAATTTATCAAGCTAAGTGGTCTAGATCTTGAGTTAACAAGAATAAGATGTACAATATGGGTATAAATTGATTATTTTGAACAAATATTGTGAAAACTACTTCTACCAGTAAATTGCAGGATAATTACCCCAGAAGTAAACTCTGGATTGTCTAAGGGAATTCAAAAAATTCAATCACTCACATGAAGCTATATTCAAGCTGGTGATATTGTTTGGTTGCTAGGAAAAAAACTGCTTAACCAATACTGACCAACACTCACTTTTATGTCTATGTTATCTGGATACAATATCATAGACCATTTGATACATTTAGCTATTCCTTGATGTTGTTTAAATGAGAGCTAAAAACCTTTTTCTAAGTATGGTTTGTTGAAGCTTCTTATTTATATTTTTGAACTTATAAGCAAGCTGTATTCACACACAATCACATTTATATTTAATGATCACTAATGGGAATTATTGTTTCTGTGATGTCTAGTTTGTGAACCAAATAAAAAAATATACTGCACACAAATTCGCGGGCTGTTGCAAGTTAACCTATAACCTATACTAATATAAAGCTGAAGAGTTTATTTGCCTGAACATGTTAATTTCAGGAACTACTGGACCGATTTGAAAAATTCTGTCATTGTTAGATAGCTCACTTGTCTATAAAGTCTATTGGTTACATATCATCATGATAATACCAATAGGAGCGGAACACCCATAAAATATGTTTGAAAATCGTTTTTTTAGTATTAGCCCAAAGCTACTATTTCACGTGGATGAAGTTATTTAAGTTATTACAAAATATATACTTGTCATTAAAGTGACTTTCATTGAGCCAATTTATAGGAATTATATAAAAAAGAAAATCTAAATAAAATTCATACTAAATTGTCATTAATAATGCTAATTAATACTTAATTATCTAGTTATTAATTGTTTTAACAGCCAATGGCTTATCAACCTGTGCCGGAAGCAGAGTGTGTGGTGCCTAACATAACTGTTGAAGTATCAAATCCTCCACCTGAGAATGTTCACTGCACTTATGCTCCCTATGAACCAGAGAGAACTGTTCCACCAGCTATTGTAAGTAATTATGTTATTTTTTATGTTTTGTGTAAGAAATCACAAATGTATGTTTTTAAGTATTGTGTAAATTTTATAAAACCTTTAATTTTTCGTGTTGGCCAATATTCATTGAAATGTAACCACTATACATATGATAATCTTGTCATGATAGCTTAACGTAATATATCAGTAACAGTTAGGGTATTTAATTTGAAACAACTATTTTTTTCCTTTTCACTGACATAATAAATGTTGAAAAAAAAGACCACGTAAAACTTGAATCATTAATTACTTAAATCCTAAGTATTAAAAAAAACATTTAAAAAGCATATATTTCAAATCACGTTTTTTCTTTCTGCAAGATGGCCAGGTTTTAGGCTATCATAGTAACAGGCATGGTTGTTGTAGTACATCTTACACTTCTCTTTGGCGATCTTACTCTAACTTGATTCAAGTTAATTTTATCAGTTCTAAATGTAATTTATTTTTACTCTTTTCGCATAATTTTAATTATCAAGATTAGGCTTATTTTACCAGAAAAGTGCTAAGAGCAAAGGTATAGGAAAGTGAATTATCTATAAAAATATTCCTCATTGTTATGTCGCTGAAATGCATAGTTTTGAATAAATGGCCAGTTGAATATTTCATACGTTTTGTATGTTGTGACTTGATGAGCTCATAAAAACATAGATTTTTATACTGTTTACATAATTTGTGATAAATTTTCTTGTAGCCTGCTGGACCCATAGAATCACCGCAGATTGTACCATCAGATATCAACCCAAATGTATCAAGTAAGTGTCAATATAATTACGCCTTTTATATAGGAAGTTAATTGTCAAATTGCTGTTACGTGTGCGTCTTGTGCTATGTCATATATTTCCGGTGTTTTATTGTTGCTTCTTATTTTATAGATTCTGCATATCCCATTACTTCATAATAAACGATTTGTGCGGTTTTTATCTTATAGTTAAGTCCTGGTGCAATAAACTTTAAGAGGAAATGTATCTTAGGTTCAGTATGATACAAATCCTTACATTAAGTTATATGGCCCTGAAACTAAGTGTAAAGTTGATGCAACATAAGGATTTTACAATTATAGATGGGGATTTGGGAGGTCCTCGTGAGAGATTCATGTCGGAGAGACCGCCAGGAGCACAGCGGCTCCCACAAGTCAGAGATATACCAGATAGCCTAGGTAAGTGTTGTTTTCCAAAAATGTATACGCGACAATTCTTCTATAGACTTTTCTAATTAACCAAGATAACTTTGGTTGCAGACAAAGTGGTGATACCTCGTGGCGGGTTTCCTGCTCGCGGTCGGACTACTTGGGTCAGGCAAAACCACCCATACAGAAGAAATTACAGGGTAAGACACTGTAAAGTCACTGCTAAACAACGATATTATAAAATTCATATCTGGCTCGAAGGACCACTCTAATATGTATAACACTATGAATTTGTTTGATAAAATTTATGTTCAAAATGAGAATTTTATACATTGTGCAATGTCACAAACACCATTACACCTTCATAATACATCAGTGTGACGGTAGTTTATGTAGTTGTAGGAAAAGGTTTGGAATAGGCATCCTTTCAGGCATCAGCAATTGAGACTTAAATTGTTGAAATGTATATGTGATTGTAGTAGAGAATAGTGTAATTGAAGAAAAATAAGTGACTAATTCTCATGGAATCAGCTGTCTTCATGAATTCTATTCGTCACTTCTTAGCCATCAATGATGAATATTTATAATATACAGAAGAACCTCAGTAAGGCAAAAACCTCTAAACCTTCATAAAATAATCCCGTCAGAGTCTAAAACTTCTATTACTTATAATACGCAACTTCTAAAACTTAAAAGTATAATTTCACTATTAGCCCACAGTTACTTAATGCAATGTTATAATGAGCTGAGTAACCTAAACTGTTCGCCAATAACTCATTTCAAATGAATGTACAAAACTAAAAGTTTGCCGAGATGTATTGTTTGTACGTGTTTACAAGTTAAATTATTAACAAAAACAATAACTATACAATCTCCTTGTTTCTTTGAAATTCCTAAAATCTGTATTTGCGGTGGTTAGGACAGCGGCTTACTTGGATGATTAGTTATTTATCACTGCCCAGGAAACTGTGCTATGCGATAAAAGTTACCTAAGTAAAATGAATTCAAAACGAAAATTAACAACAATAATATACGCTGTTAAATTAAAAGCAATAGAAAAAGTGAAAAGTGGTTTAAAAAGGAAAGATGTTGCGGTTCAATTTGAAATATACGAAAGTACATTATCACTTAAAGAAGCTGAATTCTTAAAGAAATGAGAATCAGGAAAAAGTCTATAATGTAAATGGCGAAAAAATTGTGAATTCCCTATTTTGGAGCAATGTTTATTT
The DNA here is from genome assembly GCA_014332785.1 of Antheraea mylitta. NCBI lineage: Eukaryota > Metazoa > Arthropoda > Insecta > Lepidoptera > Saturniidae > Antheraea > Antheraea mylitta. The sequence continues at coordinate 11,945 of JACEII010001133.1, read as the reverse complement.
ACGTGGTTCAAACAATGTCCAAACTAAAACATCAGTATTAGAAAACCCATAGTGAAAGAAAAAAGGTGGAGAGTTCGCAAATTCGCCGAAAATTCATAACTTTAGAGCTAGCAATGGCTGGTCAGAAAACTTCATTTGGCCTACAAGAAAGCGTGCGGCGAAAGTTCGAGTGTAACATAAACCCTTGATAAGTTAAAAACTCTATAATTAAAAATATTTTGTGTTTCCCTTGGATTTTAACTTATCAAGGCTCTACTGTACCAACAACAAAATATGGGGTTCTTTAAAAGTTCCTGACATGTCGATATTAAATATATGTATAACTTCCGTCTGATGGCAGTGATGCTTTAATATAGCATGCATTTCTTCGATGATTCAAAGTCTATATGTTTGAATAAAAAGTAGCAATTGGTAGCTTTAAATTTATAATAATGAATCTATTTTGCCTTTCCTGAAAATCCTGTTACAGCCAGGATCTATCTGATTACATAGTGAATTTTTTTTAATCGTTTTCAGAGTAGCGTTTTTAGCATTATAGTGTAAGTTGTAAACAATTTCAGGGAAACTTCAACCAACGTGTATCATATCCACCATCAATGAGACTGAACCAACAACATTTACGCCATGACGCTCCGGCCGAGATGCGGTTAAACTTAAGAATAGATAATCGGCCGGAAATGCGACCACATTTACAGCTACGACCTGAAATAGATCCAGTATTATTACCAGAACTTCGACCAGAAATAAGAATGGATAGACATCCTGATATGCGAACGGAGATACACCCTGATTTCCGACCAGAAATGAGAATGGATAGACATCTTGATATGCGACCAGAAATGCGTCCTAATATGCGACCAGACATTCGTCTTGACATGCGATCAGATATTCGTCCTGATATGCGTCCTGATTTAAGATCAGAATTGCGTCCTGATTTGAGACCGGAATTGCGTTCTGATATACATATGGAGATGCGACCTGAACTCCACCCAGAATTACGTCAAGACTTGCGGTCCGACTTACAGTCGGAAATGCGACCTAGTATGCGTCCGGGTTTGGGCCCAGAAATGCGTCATGATTTACATCCTGAAATGCGTCTCGATATACGCTCAGATATGAGACCCAATATACATAGAGAGCTTCGTCCCGACATACATCCGGACATGCATCCAGACATGCGACCAAATTTACGCCCAGAAATTCGTTCTGACTTGCGTCCAGAAATACGACCCGACTTACGTTCAGACATACTACCAGAAATGCGTGCCGATTTTCGTCCAGAAATGCGTCCCGAGTTACGCCCAGAAATGCGTCCTGAGTTACGCCCAGAAATGCGTCCTGAGTTACGCCCAGAAATGCGTCCTGAGTTACGTCCAGAAATGCGTCCTGAGTTACGCCCAGAAATGCGTCCTGAGTTACGCCCAGAAATGCGTCCTGAGTTACGCCCAGAAATCCGTTCTGACTTGCGTCCAGAAATGCACCCAGAACATTTGGCCCCACCGCGGCAAATGGGTCCTAATATATCTCCGGAACGCCCAATCTTGCCCGAAATGCAACCAGGTCAATTCAGGCAGCAGAACCTCCCACGGTTCCAGTACAGACAACCGATTGAAGAACGACCTATGGATCCGAACTTTGAACCACGACAAACATTACAATATCAACGTCCATTCCCTCAACAGATGGTAAGGGAGATAACGCCCAACAACCAGAGTCACATGCCTCAAGTGACCATAAGGCAGGCCATGCCTAACATCGCTCCCATGGATAAGGATAAATTTGGGGGGAAGATTGAGCCAGAAGTGAGGATGTTACCAGTTCAGCTCCCGCCCAACCTGCCTCCAAGTCTTCCGGGGAAGAAAGTACTCATCAATCCACATTTCAAGGGAAACTTTCAACCTCCTATTGAAGGTAAGTCGCTTTTCACGATTGCATCTCTGTCTTGGTACTTTAATATCTTAATTTAGCAAATGATTCTTACTTAATTGACAGATCTCTTAATTTATTTTTATGTTATTGAAGAATATGTAACGACAACCAATTTTAATATAAAATAACTTATTGGACATTAAAATTTCCAGAATATATTATAAAGACCCTAGAAGCCTTAGAAATTTTAAAATATTAGGTAGGTTCATTAAAGTGTGGTGTCTATTCTATGAACAAAAAAAAACAATTTTGAGAATTGTTGTCGTATGTCTTCTTGAAATAATTTCCTTTTGAATCGATTTTGACAGAACAGTCACTGGTAGATAGCTGGTGTTATATGAAGTAACTGATTCTACTTTTAATTGTAAAAAAGGAGTTCGCTCAAATTAAATAAATTAAAGGAGCATTGCAGAAGGGCAACAAGCGCATGCTTACACTGACCAAAATGGTGTTTTTTATGCTAAATTCGACGTGATTTGTTGTCACGGCTAATCTAAATAATGAGTATCTATTGTTATTGGGGTTATCATAATACTATGCGTTTCAAATGAGAAGATAAATGTGTTCATAACTTGTCAAAATCAATACTTGTCAAAATTGTACAGCCTGCAAGTGAAACATGAAATATATGAATGTTTCTATTTTTATTACAAGTACAAAATGAAACATTGAAATTACTATAATGTCTACATAAAATAATTAAAGCCTGTTTAAACAACCGGTATGTATGAGTTTATTAGATCAATATAAATCTGCTGTCTTGAGAGGTTTACAGAGGAATCTTAGTTTAGTTATTTGACTATATATCCTGCAATACTCCTGACATTGTTCTTAATATAGTTTGATTATTGCGTACAACTGAAAGACGGATTAGATATACATTAATTTTGTAATGTCATAAAGTTTCCAGAATAGTTTTACAATAGCACTACCCGAAAATGACATTTATAATCTTTAATAAGAAAGTTCGGTTGCTATAATAAATAGGAGGAAGAAGGGAATAACGTTTGTTCGTATGTCCCAGGGCTCCCGGCATATATACCGACACGGATACAGAAAACGCCTCCTCTCAGCCCGACACTTGAGAACAAATTTGGTAATTATTCGTTCTACAAATGTCGATCAGCGGTGTGGCTGTAATAAATATATATATATAGTAACAAAACTTATACCACAGATATATCTGTACACTATTAAGCAAATAAAATTATAAAATTTGGGGTAACTTTAAATATAAAGTCGACAAGGTTAATATTGGCATAGATTTCATAATTTTGTATATATGGGTGTGTACGTGTGTGGGTGTATGTTTGTTTGTGTGTGGGGTTTCTTTGTGTCAATGCATACAATGCATGCGTGAGCATGTGAAATCGCACGTGTGTGTGTGTGTTTGTGTGTGAATTTGGACGTGAAACTGTGAGTGAAACTCGTGTCTCAAAGGATTTTATTTATGTTGTAGTTAACAAAATATTTTCATTGGACTTTTAGAACACTATGGATATATTGACTTAAAATTGAGTTGAAATTAACATCGGGGTGGGGTAACCATGCTTAATTCTTACTTAATAGCCTTGGATGCTAAATTCACAAATTAATTTATATAGAATTATATCTAAATAAGTAGCTTCTTTCTCGTTAAAATAAAATTACAATATTACTCGTTTTTGTGGGCATTATACAGTTTCTTAAAACAGTAACTTAAAGTTGCACCTCGTGAACCGTTGAACCTCTTAATCAACAGGCTATTTAACTTAAAATTTAGATCAAGAATTTACATGTATAAACTATTCACCACAACTGTATAATGTGTTTTTTTTTTTTCTTCGAACTGACTACGCTATTGGCCTTGCAAGGCCTTTATGGCTTCACCGAACTACATGGTATAATGTGGGCTATTTTTAAAAATTTTAAAGAATCTATATATTAATACGTGAAGCAAAAAAATTGTATCCCTTTTTAACCTATTTCCCGTCAACGGGTGAACTTGAAATTTGGCATAGTTATATATGGCGGAGAAGTGCAGAAAGCTGTTTATTTTATATAAAATACATTAGAAGTATATTACATTAATTAAAATATGCACTACTCACACTACTACTCGAATTTTACACGACATATACACACATGTAAATAAAAAAGACATTTTGACAGCCGTCAATAATTACTAAGTTCAAAAGAGGTTGTGAAGGAGGTTGCTATGCTCGACTATATGTATTTTTAACTCTTACGTTCCAATTACCATTTTTCATCCTACATTCAACTATGATATTATAAAATATAACTATTATTGTAATGTTTATTATTTTTTATGGTGAACTCACTTCAAATGATGAATTAATAAAAAAGTGAGCCAAATAATACTTTGTATAATCAAAATAAGGATTTTGTTCATAAAAGTAATCCATGACTTAAACCTCCGCGGTTACAACGTTGCAATTCAACCGCATGTAGCAACAAAAAAGAATTTATTTTCAAAAGCTAATGGTAGTATTAAAACATTCACCATTTGATTTTATTGTGCATCCATTACTTTTCCAAACGATAATACTGGGCATATCACTATTTCTTATAATGAACTAGCTGACCCGTGCAACTTCGTCTGCACCAAATTGGTTCAAACCTGTGTCAATTATATTTTTAAACGCGAAAAATCGTAATTAACCTAAAACCCGATTTTAGCGACCTCAACCGTTTGCATTTATAAATCCAAACAATACAGGGACTTACTTAAACATATACCCAGTTGGTATGTGAGAAATATTTTAAAGTAAGCATAAAACCCGCTCACAAAAGAGACAACAACTTGGTTTTAATTAGCTCTTTTTCTGGGATAATTTACCAAGTGGTGAAAAATGAATAATTACTAAAATGGCTATTAAAAAATAAGGGTTGATCGTAGAAGGGTGAAAATTGAGGATTGTATGTATTTTTATGTTGTATCATAAAAAAATAGAAATTAAAAATTTTCTCTAAAAAATAAAAAATAAAATTTAGGGGTGGACTACCCCTAACATTTAGGGGGATGAAAAATAGATGTTGGCCGATTCTCACAGATACCGGATAAGCACAAAAAATTTCATCAAAATCGGTCAAGCCGTTTCGGAGGAGTATGGCAACGAAAACTGAGACACGAGAATTTTATATATTAGATAGACTACATTTAATTCAATGTCTCCCACCCATGGTGTAGTGTAAAATTTCTTAATTTTCGTAAAGTTATGTTTGTTATAATTAATTTCAATTTTTATTTACACATAGATTTTTTTATATTTATATAATTAAAGATCATGGCAAATGGCAAATAACTGAGTAGCCATGATGAAAACCTTTGATTATAGAATTATACCCTTTGACAAAAGAACCCTAATAAAGTTCAAACTTTAAAAAAACAATTAACTATAGTCGAATGTCTTGTCGTGGGCGCCCCCACTAGTAAATATAAAATCATTAAATCTAAAAGATATGACATTGTTGAGTTCCAAACAAAAACTAACTTTATTTCAAAATACCTTCTTACATTGACAGCTGTCAATTGACATTAATCAAATACATAAAAAAACGAAAGTAAATTATAATTAACTCTAACTATACATAACGATACACATAATTTTATAAAAATTGAGAGAAGCCACACCGCTGTTTCCTGGCAAGTAGAGTTTGTTTGCATGAATGTTGTAGTGTTGGTTGTGTTTAGTTCAGACTCCTTACCTCCTTCACCAATTTAGATTCCTTATCGACCACAGATTCCGGTTTATGTAGAGTATAAGAGCTTGTTACAAAAACTTCCAATCTATGTCTTCTTCTAATAATATGAATTAGATAGAGAGGGAAATACTTCAATCAATGTTTAGATTTTGATAAGTAAGCCTAACAATCTTTTATGTTTTCAATTATTGTATCATGTGTTATGTAGTATATAAAATTAATTTCCTGTTTCGCAGGTCCAATCAAAGACATAGATGATGCAGCGGAACGGTTCATAGCTGAACAGAGGAATGCCTTAGCTCGAGCTGCTGGAAGGAAGTTTACAAGACGTTCTCCCCAAAGGTATGTAACTCATTTTGTTCTTAGATTCAACCTGCTATATTATTGGTAATTTAACAAACAAAGAAATTATTTATTTATAAGAATGTATATGTCGGGGCGAAGATAAAATGGCGTCCAAGTAGAGGTATGACGTCATCCATAACAAAGTCACGGTTAGGATTTGATCAATCAATTCACAAGCCGATTCGAATAAAAACTTTAAAAGGTAGAACTGCAATACTGAATATAGTTACGAATTATGTGGATGTAAATAACCCAACTGTATGAGCGAGGATACTCAGTATCTTGTCGATGGTTGCCTTATAAGATATTCAATCAAAGCCCGCAACCAATAGTAATCAATATGCATGACGAACGAAAACCTCTTACCGATGGTGTTTCAGAACGGAGTAAATAGTAGCCAACCTTAGTACGAGTCAATAGTAACTGCCCTGATATAATCAATCATACAGACATAGGTCAATAGTAACTCCCCCCATGTATATTGGGCAACGACAAAGAGATAGTTATTAGAGACACTATTTTTATGTTTTAATTATTAAATCATAAAATCGTTCATCGTAAACAGCAGATACACTAATGCAATACGTACAATGCACTTTAGAGATAAGACCTTAAGTCACTCAGTCGTATAAAATCGAGTCCAAAGATGCCAAATTGATCAGTCTCCTCGGTGTAGGTTTGAAAACAACAAAGTGCATTGAATAATGAATAAAATGTCCTCTCTCTTTGTACTTATGTGTTAGTTTATTAATCCATAGGTATATAGAGAACACGACGATAGAGATAGAGAATGAACTCGCTGTGGGCGTGTCCGGTCGCAGGAGAAGCGAAGAGGACGACCTCTTGCGGAGACAGGAGGAGTTTATCAACGCGAACCGAGCTGGACTCAGGAGAAGGTACAGTGAATTTCATTAGTAACGACCTCAGTTATAGCCATGTTAGACTTGTGCCATTTCAATTTAAAACATACTTTCCTGGGAAATTTATTCAATAGTAATTTCGGAAATGGTGGAAATTTTGGGTGTAGCGACTTTTGGATATAGTGACAAATGGGTGTAGCTATTTCCGGATATAGTGACGTTTCGGTATTGCGGCTTCCGGATATAATGATGACTGAGTGCAGCGACTTCCAGATATAGTGATAACTGGATGTAGCGACTTCCGGATATAGTGACGACGTTAAAGTTATCCTTCCTATATCGTTCGGTAGTGGTAGAGCCAAGCTGAAGCTATTATTGTTTTCAGCACGAATAGGTCGGCTCGTCCGGGGAAGCACCACCCGACCCACAGAAAACCGACGTGAAGTAACACTGCTTGCATTGTTGCGTTTCGTTCGGTCAGTGAGAGAGCCCAAGACCCACCTACCCTCCCCTTCCCCTTCCTCCTTCCCTTCCTGCCCAACCCCCACCTTCCTCCCAAATACAGGTTGGCTACGCACTTGCGACTCCGCTGGTGTTACAAGTGTCTATGAACGGTGGTGATCACTTAACATCAGGTGACCCATCAGTTCGTAGCTTCCTATGATGTAAAAAAAAATCGTTATAACAGAAATCGACTATAATTTGTTTTCATGTAAACGGTTGTAAATAAACGTAACGGTATGTCAAAGTAATTTATAAAATACTAGCGGCCCGTCCCGGTATCGCACGGGTGGACATTTGTTTTTAAACATTTGGGTTAAACATTTATGGATTGACTAAAACTGATGATAGTCTTTGAAAATGTTGTACCATGTGTGCGCTCCTCTCCCGTGTCCCCTTCTTCGGCGAATAACCCGCACGCACACATCACACCCCGACAACGACGCGACCGGTTATATCTTTTGAATACAATGGCCGATATTAATAATTCAAAAAATTATGTATACTTACTGAAACAATTTTCAATTAATATTGATTTATTTAGATAAGGATTTATATAAATACATGAATAACATGGTATTTTAGGCATGGTATGCGTTTTGTTAAGATTTGTTTCAAAAATGTAGTTATAGTGACATAACACAATAGCTGGACAAATGCTACCATGAGGTTTTTTATATATATTAATATGTTCCTTAATATTGTAAAACGTATCTTTGTTTTATCATTCATAGTTTTCGCAGCGCATGCGACAGAAGTCATTTTATGACAATTTTTTCACACCTTCGATTACAGTATTGAAATTTTAATAGGATTCCTATACCTTTCTAGTAAAAAGTATAGTTTATGTTACTGAGGAATAATGTAGCATTCTAACCGTGAACGAATTATCGAAATTCGTCTAGTAGTTTTTGAGTTTATTTGTAACAAACATACAAAAATACGTTTTCTCTTTATAATATTAGTGTAGATGAAAAAAAAATTGTAGGAAGTAAATTTTAAAAGATAAACTTGTAATGTTAAACGTTTTTATGTTTACAGGTGAGTATATATGTAGGTAATTATGTAACTTAGCGTAGTTTTATGTAATTAACTAGCTGTTACCCGCGGCTTCGCACGCGTTTTTTTTTTAAATATATTAAATAAATTTAAAATTTTGATTACACATCTAGTGTAAATTACAATAATACTATTTCAAAAATATTTGCATCACACGCACATCATCTACTGTAACAGGTAACGTGTACATTATGTATGTGAATACTAATAGTGTATCGAATGGGATGGGATTATGATCAGCCACATAACTGGAATTTTAAACTATATATCACCCTCAGTGCTCACACTATATAAGAAAAAAATGAAAATATGAAGCTATACATTATCGAACAATATTAAATAAAAGAGCTAATTAGTTACTTATTTGCCCGTAGAATTCCCGTTCAAATCTTACTTGTAGTGCGGTGAAGCTGTTAAGCGTAGTCATTTCTAAGAAGAAAAAAAATATTCAAATAGGTCCAGTCGTTTCGGAGATTACCCGGAACAAATAAAAAAACAGACATATCGACAGAGTTAAAAAAAAATTCATGTTTGTAGCATCACAGATTTTATTCACCAAAAATAATTTATTTTAATATAAATTACACTCACTTTACTTTTATAATACGTAATATATCACAAATAAAAAATTGGCAACAAAACTAATGTAGAATAGAGTTTTTGGCGGGATTTCAGTCTGTCAGGTAGTGGATTTTATATTTTTTTCATAATATTGTGTTACATGATTCTATATCGTGTAGAAATTGGTTGCGTATTATATAATATCGTTCGTTTATTTTGCATAAGTGAAATGAATGAAAAATAAAACCATGAAGCATTAATTCTATGGTCTTGAAGATTAAGAAGATAAAAAATTACGTTATGTAGAGGATTCGGCGCTTAAACCTTTACATTAACTTGGACATAGAAGAAAACTAACTATATTGACAATTTCAGAATTGGCTGTATGGATTAATTAATTCCTTCGACTGTATTATTGGACGAATATTATTACTACTAAACTTTCTGAATAACAACACAAAATAAACTTAAGAAATGTTTGCGATATAAACGTAACATGAGTAATTAAAAATCAAAAACAAAACTAACGTAGAATAAACTTTTTTAATAGGAATACAAAATAAACCATGAAAATATTTTTAATAGAATGTTATCGCATTACCATGGCAACGCGTATAATACTGACATTAACACGCAGCGGAAGCTTCCAAAGTAGCCCGATTTTGAGACATTCTTCATTATTGCTCAACTCCTTTTGGTTTTAACGTGATGATATGTAGCCTATAGCCATCCTCGATAAATGAGCTATCTAACACTAAAAGAAACTTTTAAATCGGATCTGTAGTTCTTGAGATCATAGCGTTCAACCAAACAAACAAACAAACAAACTCTTCAGCTTTATATATTAGTATAGATTATGTTTACAGAGCAACTCATAGAAGTTTTATTATTTGTTTCAATATTAATTTTATATACATATATGTGTGTTGTTCCAGGATGCGGTCGCCGTCGCCCCCGCGCCGCTCCCCCTCCCCCTCTCCCGAGCGCAGGGCTCGCGCGGAGCCCCACCGCCACGCACAGGACGAGGTACCACTACCAACCCACTACCGATCTACTACCCACCCACTACCGACCTACTACCCACCCACTACCGACCCACTACCAACCCACTACCGACATACTACCTACCAACTACTGACCTACTACCAACTTACTACCTACCAACTACCCACCCACTAGCAACCTACTACCCACCCACTACCGACCTACTACCAACTCACTACCGACCAACTACCAACTCACTACCGACCTACTACCAACCCACTACCCACCCATTACCATCACACTACCGATCCACTACCAACACGCTTACTCGCTTATTCAACACGATTATTTTAATATTTATTTATACTTTCTTACATTACTTCAGCAATCCTTCAATTTTTAAATCTTTATAGATTTTTAAAAAAATGTTTAACGTAGTCGTTACATTCCAAAATCACCTAGTTTCGATTTTAACCATTTCTTATATTTTACGTTATTTTTCAAAATCATTAAATTTTATATATGTAACTTATGAAGTTCATAAAAAAAAAAAAACTTAAAAACCTTATGAATGGCAACATTTGAATTTTCTTTCTCTGTGTATAAAAAATGGAAATGTAAAAAAAAAATTAAAGTTGTTATATGAGCGATTAAAATTGTATTTAGCTAATTTTGTAATATAATGACAAATACATTACATTACATACACAAGAATAAAAATGTTTTTTTTTTTTTTTTGCTAGTTATTTATATTTGTGACGTCATATTATGACATACTATTTAAACTGTTAATCAATCACTTATTCATCGAGCCACTAATACCCCGGTTCGAGACGTTGTGGGTTATAATCTAAAAATGGCCATAAATAATCATAATAAAACCACCATAAAAGCAATAATATCGTTAAAAAAAACCTATATAAATAGAAAATATTAATAGTTAATTAACATAAAAAAATAGTTAAGTAAAAATAATACTAAATAAATAAAAAGAACACCCAATAGTTGCTCACAGATACGATTTATCACGCAGACAATAAAACAATACTACTAGTCATAGAGTTCTTGATCAAGTTTTGGAGTAATCCGAATGGTCCCTAATTTGGAGGTGAATGTTTTGTGTGTGGGGGGTGATGATGTTTTTTTTTTTAAATGTATCAGGAGAGCGAGTACCGGAGACGTGTGCGGGAGCAGGAGCGGCTGCGGGAGCGCGTGCTCCGCGCTAAGGAAGTCCGGAGGAAGAAGAACGCAGTCGCTATACAGGAGCGGTCAGTCTTTACTCATTATATTCTACGTGGTTTAGGTTATAGTGGGTAGCTGGTAGATCCCCGCTGAAGCTATTTTTGGTTTCAGCATGAATGGGTCGACTCCTCCGGGGTAGTACCACCCCTCTCACAGATAACCGACGTGAAATAACAGTCATTGCATTGTTGTCTTTCGTTCGGTCAGTGAGAGAGCCGGAGGCCCACGTCCCTTCCTCTTTCCTTCTTTCCCTTTCCTTCCCCTCCCCCTTCTCCCATATACAGGCTGGCAACGCACTTGTCGACGTCCCTGATATCGCTAGTGTCTATGGACGGTGGTGATCACTTAACATCACGTGACCCACCAGTTCGTTTGCTTCCTTTGATATAAAAAAAAAATATATTTGCCTTTTTTTTTTTTTCAAATAACAAACGTTGAATGTCCCAATTTGGAACTCGGTAAAAATGTCTTTAAGTGTGCTACATCCCGATAGATATTTATTTTTAGATATATATTAACAAGTAATACAGATTTTACTCTTTCGTGCAAATTAAAAGTACTATAAGAGTGAAAAGGGACACCCACTCGCAGGTAGGTACACGTCTGTGGTACAAAAATGTTGGGATTTCTTAACAATTCAAGGCCTTTTTCGTTTAAAGTTTAAAAATAAGTGTAGTATAAAAAATGTATTAAAACATCCTGATGTATTTCGGATTTGTTTAGTGTGGTAACACAGTCTAGCGCCGTTGCACCATGACA